>JARHVA010001008.1:1412500-1452500 GCA_037957365.1 Torreya grandis | reverse complement strand
AGCATGAAAGCAATAGGAAAAGAAAGTGTGAAATAATTACTAATAGATATGAGGTTAATTCCAACTTTGAAACAAGGTATAGTATTGAAATTATATGCAAGAAATATAGAATAGGGTCCATAGGATCGAAATTGTACTATGGAATCAAGGTATAAAAATGTAGAGGATCAGTAAGGTCTAACATTTACTAAGGAAGTAAGGTCTAGAAATATACAGGGTTGGTAGGGTCAACCTAGTTATTTTAGATAATACACAAAATTAGGTCGATAGTGTCGATCTAATTGACTATGCAAGGGTAGTTTGAAAGACTATAATTTTTCAAAGAAAAAGGTATAAAAGAAAGAAATAGAGAAGTAGAAAGGAACCTTTGTAGATCATAGAATAATGAAGGAAGATTGTTGATGAATAACCTTGAAGTATGCTTGAGAAATATGTAAACTGGGTCGCATAATAAATTAAGATATATAAGAATATAATAAAAAAGTGATAAAACTATAAGGGGTCAACTAGGTCAACCTAGTAGACCAAATTAGGTCTCTAAAAAGCTAGAAACCTATACTAGGTTGACTAGGTTGATCTAGTTTCCTATTCTTTGAAACCTGTGCATATAGAAAAATAGCTAGGTCAATAGAATAAATCCAATATGTCAAAATATATGATAAAAAAGATGATCAAAATAATTAAATAAGTGAAATAAATCCTACAAGGGTTAGTTTCACATTGGGTTTACTAGAATGTAATATGGATGTGAATCCAAAGTGATTTTTAAAACTAACAATAAAAGAAAAAAAATGGAAATGTAAAGACATACAACTAGTGGTGGGATAGGATTCACATCAAGTTCAATATAATGTAATATTAAGGTGAAGCCAAAGTGAATGTTAATAATAAAAAGAAAAGAAACAAAAATGGAAATGTAAAAATAATACAACCAATGGTGGGATAAGATTCATGTCAGGTTCACCAAAATGTAATATGAAGGTGAAGCCAAAGTGAATACTAATACTAACAAGAAAAGAAATAAAAATGGAAATGTGAAGACAATCCAACAAATGGTGGGATAGGATTCTTTTTGGGTTCACCAAGATGTATGTAATAAAAAATGCATCATGTCTATAAATAAATCTTGGATCAGAGAAGATAAATCATATTAAGTGGGAGTATGAATAATATGAGGATCTTGTAGACCCAATTAGGGGATCACTTGTATCAATTCTCACAACACATCATGCTAGGAAGGGTTACAAAGCCTACAGTCTAACACAATCGTACAATAACCCTAATGGAGTCCTAATGTTTAAAATATTTTAGTTATTCTAATAGCAAGAAACTAAAACATAATCTGGTGCACACCAAATATTGTGTCATAAAGTGGGGGTTAGAAATAATAAAACAAAAAACTAAACTAAATATGTATTAGAATACATATACTCACATCAATGTATATGGAATCCTAATAGATGGGAGAAGAATAAAAATGAATTATCTATCTACTCTTACAAAGGAGAAACAAAGTTAAGAATAATTACCTTTGAAGACTAACCCATTGAGCCTCAATCTCTCACTTGGCCAAGGTGCTTCACAAGAGATTATTTCGGTATGTAAGGATAACCAAGATAAATCAGCTCTAGGCTACACAACTTATATAAGCATCCAAAATAATTCTCCACAAGACAAGATCTATATCTCTAAATAAAGTATGGAACCCTAAGCTTTATTCCTCAAATAGAATGGTCAATAATCATATGTTTTCTCATACTTCTTCCCTAATAATTCTTCTCTTATGAAATGGTGGGAAATGAACTTGTATATATAGGTAGATCTTTCCCTCTATCCTCTCATAAATGTTGATTGTATAGTGTCGACCCAATTGATCTAATGTGTTTTTGGGGATATATTAATTAGGTCTATGTTAGGTCGATCGAAAGGCTAACAAGTTAATAAAATGAAGAATACCCCTAAACTATATTGGGTTGACCCAATTAACCTAGTATAGCCAACTATCGAAAAGGGTGTAAGGCAATAAAAAGAGGATAGAAAGAGAAAAAATACTGGAGGAGGTAGGACTGAGAAGAATAAGCTTAGAGTAAATGGTTTTAGGAGACAAGTGTGTAGATGGAAAGTGGAAAAAGGAATAATAATCTTATGAATCACCAATGGTCTACCCACCCCTTTCCCAATGCACCCCTTAAGGCATGTACTTAGAGAGATTGAGACTCAATAAGTTCTTATAGTATATAAAGTGTTAGTAATCAATAAATGTTTGAAAATATTATGTGTATACACCTTATGTGTGATCAAGAGTTTGATCTTCTTCAATCATGACAAGGAATTTAAGTGATCTTGAATTTCTAGTTCATTTAAAGGATATGTGCTTGGTCTAATGGGGATCTTCATAGATCTAAGTTCTTTGTTAAGAGAGTGGTTGATTTTTATATCATAATAAAATTATGCATGTGTTAAAGGGTGAATATGGTTGAGATGTTTCACAAATTCTATTTATTGATTTTTTTATAGATCAGCTAGGAGAATGATCTAAAAAGGGAAGATAGTTTAGAATATGAAAGAAGTGATTTGATTAAGATGAGTTTCTATGAGTGGTTTACATAGTTTATGAATATCTTGTGTCATCTAGAGTCTTGGAGAGATAGTATCAAATCAAAAGTAGAAAGAATATTTTTAGTAATTAAAAATGACTCGTGATGTCTACTAATTACAAAATCATGGTGGATGTCTAGTTTAATGGGGAGTTATTCAAATTGTTTACTAAGCTTGAAGTGGTCTTATAATTTGAGTTCATTCTAAAAGAGATAATAGTTGTGTAAGACCTTTGTCAATAATGTCAATTGAGAAGAAATATTATAAAGGGAGAGAAAAGGCAAGATCAAAAAGGGTGAAAAAAGGAAAGAACTAGGTCTAAGAGATGATTTCCATCAAGAATGGTTGGCATAGTTTTTTGTTGTGTTTTCCATCAATGATAAAGGGGAGATTATTGAGCATTGTCATTTTTTTTGAGTTTTGGTATTAATGTTGTCATTGATGTTAAAGATTATTATGAATATGCATGGTCAAGTAAGCTCTAAGGTGTGTGTAAGATAATTTTTTCTATCATAGTGAGTGTTGTTGTTATATGAGTGCAGTGATGTGAGAGTACTATTTGAAGAATGTTCTTTTAATAGCTTGAGAAATATCATTGAGATCAGCATGAATGAGTACAAGTCAATATGTCAAGTATCATGTAACTTGAAAATATTTTTTCTAGACCTTGTGAGATAGTAATTATAGGTAGCACGATGACATGAGTGAGATCTGAATAAAAAGTTGTGTGCTTTGAAAACATATGTAAGTAGTTATGAAGATGATCTAAAAGAGCTAAAAATATCCTTAATGAAGCTATGAATAATGCTTGATAGTGTTCAAGCATAAGAGAGTTTGTTTGAGTTTGAAAATTATGTGTTAAGGGCTTTGAAAATGATTATAAGCTGAGCTCTAAATATTTGTGTATGTAGCTCTGAATATGCTCCAAGTGAGCTATGAAGATCCTTAGTCAAGCTTCATAGATCTGTAACTACAAAGATGATCCATTAAAGCTATGAACATGTGTTATTAAAATTATAAATAATATTAATTGTATAAGGTTTATTGACCATAAATAAGAGGCATTGGATCACTTAGGAGAGTTTCAAGATGAAGTCTATATGGGTAAGTACTTTAGTCCAAATCTCTATCTAAACTAGTTATAGATCTTGCTTGGCCTAATGAGTCATCATGAGCTATTGAAAAGACATATGAAGAATGGTTAATAGTATTTAATCATGATAGGAGATTTCATGGAATATATATGAGGTGATGAGATCTTGGATAGTGGTTTGAAGGTTAGCTTCAAGACCCATTGTGTCTTACAAATCAAAGGCTTAGAAAGCAAATAGAGAGATGATGGCTAGATAGGGTATTAGGATTAGTTTCTAAGTCATGGGTGAGTAGATTATCATTTAAAAAGGTGAATAAAGCTATTTTAAGTCTGTTAATTAGGTTTTACGTCATGATCTACAAGAAAAGGCTTGAAAAAGTGTTTAAAGGTCTCTCAAATGCACAGAATGAAGAGTTGTCTACCTGAGAAGTTTTTTAAGTGATCATTAGCGTATGCATCTTCTACATGATAATATAATTTTTTCATGGTTGATAATTAAGGGATACATCTAAATTTTCTAATAATTGGTTTTTGGAAAGAAGAACCAAGCCTTATGAATGATCATTAAGACTAGAAGTTGGTCTAAACCCTCAAAGAACCTTAACAATGAACTGGTGATGAAGATCTTATTCTAAAGTAGTTATAATGGTTTGATATTGATATAAAATTAATTATAATTTGAATTCAACTCTCTCAATCATATCTAGGTATGATTGGTTTCTTAGGTGAATGAGAAAGCCCTATAGGAAGTTTTTATTTTTCATAGATTTGTTGTAGTAGGTAGAGTTGACCAAGTCAAAGTTGTTAAATGGATGAAGGTTAAAGTGTGAGACATTTAATTATTGTACTCAAATATTTAGATCTATGTTACATATCTCAGGTGTGTAAATATAGTGATCCAAATTGGCTAGTCACTAATAGACCTAATGGTATAGATAGTAAGAAAATCAGGCAGAAGTGAGAACATGATTCCTGATGTTTTTCATTATAAGAGTGATAGATTGAAGTATATGATGATGTTTTTTGGGACTTGAATGATCTATAAATGATTTAAAAAATATTTGAATTTAGTGTAAGAAGTTGGAACATTGAATCCAAAATGGCTTATTTGGTTAAGTGGAGTCTATGAGAGAGAAGGTTAATACATTGGTATGCAAGACCAATAGTTGCCATTAGTATTTGTAATATTTTTGATGGATGTTGATTTTAAGATGGTATAATATCATTATAATTCATTGAAATAACTTTAATTCATTTAATCATGTGTTACGAGTTCATGTTTCCTTGACTATGTTTTGAAGTCATTTGACAGTTCTAAGTAAGCATCTTATAGAGAAGAGTTCGAGTTTGTATACCTTGAGTTGAAGCATTTAATGAAGTTTTTGATGAACCTAAGGTCATGAGGTTTATTAATATGTAATTTTTTTCCATGTTTGTATGTAAAATTTGATTTTATGCCTTTGTTATTCAAGATAGATTTTATGTGTATGCACATGTCTTTTTATGAATAGTGTTTTGAGAAAGGGTTCATATGGTAATTAGACTTAAAAGGTGTTATGGACCTAAATTAAATTTGTATAAGGTTTATTTGAGTGTCATGTGATGTTTTATTACCATATGAGGTGTTTTTAATATGTTTTAATAAGATCAAATGATAACAGGTTGCTAAGAAGGCATATTAGGTCTTTATAAAGCCTAAAAGAGGAGTAAGGGCTAATTAAGCTCTAGCTGACCTAATATATTAGTTGTTTAATATTTAAAAATGATATTATAGTATGATAAGATTTATTAAATGTCTTAACTAAGAGTTTTTAAATTTTTTTTCTTTCTATGAAGGATATGATCAGGTGTCTTCTATAAAAATATGGCTAATTAGGCCTATTTAGGTGTCCTATGAGAGAGTGAAGAAGAAGCAAATGTAATAAAACATTGGTAAGCATAATAAGGTATTGTATACCATCATAAGGATTACATTAATATCATATTGGAGTTATGAATATGAGGATTAAGGTTATAAGACCTAATCAATCCATGAAGAGCGTTAATTGAGTGAAGAAGGATAGAGGCTAGTTTGAGAGGGATAAAAGTGTGCGAAGAGTTGAGGAAGAATATAATAATATATTATATGAGAAACAAAGGTTTTTTAAGGTGATCAAGTGTATTAGGTGGATGATTTCATGCTAATTTATATATGGGGTTGGTGCTTCCTTTTAATTGGGTGCTTGTTAAAGCCTAACTGAGTTTGTCTTTAGATATTTATGGTTGGTTCTCCATGTAGAGTTGGTACTTCACTAATTAGTGTTTATCTGATAGGACTATAGTCCATTTCCATCATCAATGAATTTTCTTCCCTTTAAGGGTTTACCATGTATATGTTGTGTTTATGTGTTTCATGATCTTATTATTTGGTGATTATGCTTGCTAAGATGTACATGCTCATTAGAATGGTACATGTATGTTTAAGTTGAATTAAATGAAAGTTTTTGAAGACTGATTCACCCTCCCCCCCCTCTCATTCATTTTTATTCAAGCGTATATGTTAACATATGGCCTATAAAAAGTTATAAAAATAAATTATTCAAAGCCCAAACTTCTAGAGGACATAACTTTTGATTTGTATCTCCATTTGAGCTCTCATTTATGCCAAAATCACCACCTCAAAAAGAAAAATTTAGCCACAAATATCCATATCCATTTAGTGTTATTTTATAATATTTTAGACCCTAATATGGTAATGTATGGCCTTTCATAAGTTATGAAAATAAATTATATGGAGTCAAAACTTCTAAACATCATAAATTTTGATCCATAACTCCATTTGAGCTCTCATTTATGCTAAAACATCCAAATCAAAAAGTAAAATTTAGACATATATAGCTATATCCATTTAAGAATATTTTTAGAACTTTTTAGATATCCATAAGGTCATGTATAACCTCTAAAAAGTTTTTAAAATAAATGTCATGGAGTCTAAACATCCAAATGCCATAATGTTTTATTCATAACTTTGTTTGAGCTCTCATTTGGAACAAAATGACCATATTAAAAAGTATAATTTAGCCATTAATGGATCTATCCATTTAGTGATTTTTTGATAAATTTTCAGACCCTTTGATGGTCACATATGGTCTTTGAAAAGATTTAAATATAAATGATGTAGATTCCAATCTTCTGAATGCCATAACTTTTGATCCATAAATCTGTTTGAGCTATCATTTATAGTGAATCAATCATAATAGAAATTATAATTTATCCATAAATATATCTATTCATTTAGGGTTGTTTTTAAAATTTTTAAAACCCTTATATGGTCATGTATGGCCTCCAAATTTTTTTATAAATAAGTGATGTAGATTCCAAACTTTTAGAAGCTATAACTTTTGATCCATAACTCTGCTTGAGCTCTTTTTTAGGCCAAAATGACCATCCCAAAAAGAAAAATTTATTCATAAATAGATATATTTTTTATGGATGTTTTCATAACTTTTCAGACCCTCATATTGTCAAGTATGGCCTCTAAAAAGTCCTAAGAAATAAATGATGTGGATTCCAAAATTATGAAGGCCATAACTTTTGATTTATAACTATATTTTATCTCTCATTTACACTAAAATGATCATTTTGGAGATTACATTTCATCCATAAACATCTATATCTATTTATGGATGTTTTTAGATCTTTTAAAACCCTTATATAGTCATGTATGGACTCTAAAATGTTCTAAAAGTAAATGATATGGAGTCCAAACTTTCAAAGTCCATAACATTTGATATGTATCTGAATTTGAGTTCTTATTTATGCCAAAATAATTATCTCAAAAATTATAATTCAGCTATAAATATCTATATCTATTTATAGATTTTGTTGAGATACTTTTGTATCCTTAGATGGTTGAATATAGTCTTTGGAAAGTTCTAAAATAAATCATGTAGAGTCCAAATTTTTGGAGGTCATAAATTTTCATTTTTAATTCTATTTAAGCTATTGTTTACACAAAAACAACCATATAGGAAAGTAAGATTCAAACATATGTGTGTGTGTGTGTGTGTGTGTGTGTGTGTGTGTGTGTGTGTGTGTGTGTGTTTGTGTGTGTGTGTGTGTGTGTGTGTGTGTGTGTGTGTGTGTGTGTGTGTGTGTTTGAATTTTACTTTCCTATATTGTTGTTTTTGTGTAAACAATAGCTTAAATAGAATTAAAAATGAAAAGTTATGACCTCCAAAAATTTGGACTCTACATGATTTATTTTAGAACTTTCCAAAGACTATATTCAACCATCTAAGGATACAAAACTTTTCATTTTTAATTCTATTTAAGCTATTGTTTACACAAAAACAACCATATAGGAAAGTAAAATTCAAACATATATATATATATATATATATATATATATATATATATATATATATATGTATGTATATATATATATATATATATATATATGTATATATATATATATATATGTATATATATATATATATATATATCCATTTATGGATGTTTTTAGAAATTTTGAGGCCCTTAAATTATCATGTAAGACCTACAAAAAGATCATAAAATAAATTATGTGGAGTCCAATATTTTGAAGGCCATAAATTTTGAACTATAACTTTGTTTAAGCTCTAGTTTACAACAAAATGACTATATTTAAAAGTAAAATTCAACCATATATAGATATATTTTCTTATGGAATTTTTATAAATATTTTTAACCCTTACATATTCATATATGGAATTTGAAAAGTTTTAAAAACAAATTATGTAGAGTCCAAATTTTTTGAGGCCATAACTTGTTATCTGTAAATCGATTTAAGCTCTCGTTTGTGCCAAAAGATCTATCTAAACAATTATAACTTAGAAAAAAATAGATCTATATATTTATGGAAATTTATAATAATTTTTAAATACTTATAATTCTATGTATGACCTGTAAAAAGTTATGAAAATAAATTATGTGGAGTCCAAAATTTCAAAGGCCATAACTTTTGATTCATAATGCCATTTGAGATCTCATTTTCACCAAAATGACCATTAGAATGTATAATTCATCCATACAGAGATCTATCCATTTATATATATTTCCAAAAAAAATCAACCCTCAAATGGTCACGTATGTTTTTAATTTGTTTTTTTTAATAAATGATGTATGGTCCAAACTCTTGAAGGCCATAACTTTGTTTGAGCTTTTGTTTACACCAAAACAACTAGATAGGAAAGAAAAATTCAGCCATAAATAGATATATCTATTTAGGGATACTTTTTTAAAATTTTAGACCTTTAAATGGTCATTCATGACCTCTAAAAAGTTTTGAAAATAAATGATGTAGAGTCAAAGCTTATGGAGACCATAAATTTTTATTTATAACTTTGATTGAGCTCTCATTTGCACGAAAATGACCATCTTAGAAAGTAAAATTTAGTCATAAATAATTCTATCCATTTAAGGACATTTTAAAAACTTTTTAGACCCTTATATGTTCCTACATGGCCCTAAAAATGTTATGAAAACAAATGATGCAAATTCTAAACTTCTATAGGTCATAACTTTTGATTTATAACTATGTTTGAGCTCTTGATTATACCAAAACCATTGTCTAAAAATTTAAAATTCGTCTATAAATAGCTATATACAATTAAATATATTTTTAAATATTTACTGACCCTCATATGTTCACATATGACCTAGAAAAATTCTTCAAAAAATATCATACAAAGTCGAAGCCCATATGTTTTGATCCATAACTATATTTGAGTAGTCATTTACACCAAAATAATTCTCTCAAAAAGTATAATTCTACCATGAACATATTTATCCATTTATGAATGTTTTTAGAACTTTTATGACCCTCATATGGTCACCAATGGCCTTGAATAAATTCTAAAAATAAATGACATAAAGTTCAAACTTTTGAAGGCCATAACTTTTGATCCATAACTTTGTTTGAGCTACCATTTATCAAAATGACTACCTAAAAAAATATAATTCAAATATAAATAAATCTATCTATTTATGAATGTTTTAAAAAATCTTCATACCATCATATGGTCATGTTTGGTCTTCAAAATTTTCAAAAAATAAATGATTTGGAGTCCAAATTTCTAGAGGCCATAAATTTTGATCCATAATTTTGTTTGAGGTCTTGTTTATGAAAAAATGATCATATCAAAAAGTAAAACTCAACCATAAACATATATATGCATTTCTAGATTTTTTAAAAACTTGTATGACCCTTATATGGTCATGTATGGCATCTTTTTTTTTAAATATAAATTATAAGGAGGCCATAAATATTAATCTATAACTCCATTTGAGCTCTCTTTTGCACCAAAATGACCATCTCAAAATGTATAATTCAAAAATATAGATATATATCTATTTAGAGATATTTTAAGAAATTTTTATACCCTAAAATTTACATGTATAGTTTCTAAAATGTTATGAAAATAAATGGTATAGAGTCCAAATTTCTAAAGGCCATAATGTTTGATCTATAATTTTGTTTAAGTTCTCATTTGCACCAAATTGACCATCTTGGAAATTAAAATTCATCCATAAATAGATCTATATATTTAGGGATGTTTTTGTAAATTTTAAAACTCTTAAATAGTCATGCATGGCCTCTAAAATGTTTTGAAAATAAATGATATAGAGTCTAAACTTTTGGAGGCCATAAATATTGATTTATAGATCTATTTGAGATCTCATTTATGCCAAAATGATCATCTCAAAAATTATAATTCAAAAATAAATAAATAAATACATTTAGGTGTGTTTTTAAAAAACTTCATACCCTTAGATGGTCCAACATGGCCACCAAAATGTTCTAAAAATAAATTATCCAAAGTCTAAACTTCTAGAGGCCTTAACTTTTGATCTGTCACTCTATTTGAGATCTCATTTATGCCAAAACCATCATCTCAAAAATTAAAATTCATCCAAAAATATATCTATCCATTAATTATGTTTTCAAATCCTTAATAACCCTCATATGGTTAAATATGACCTCAAAAAAGTTTTGAAAATAAATGATATAAAGTCCAAACTTTTGAAGCCCATAAGTTTTGATTCATAACTTGGTTTGAGCAATGATCTGCACTAAAAAGGACTATATAAAAAAATATAATTCTACCATGAACATATATATCCATTAGGGATATTGTTATAGCTTTTATAACCCTCATATGGTCACATATGGCCTTGAAAAAATTCTAAAAAAAATGATGTGAAGTTAAAACTTTCAAAGGCCATAATTTTTGATTCATAACTATGTTTGAGCTATCATTTGAGCCAAAAATACTATCTTGAAAATTATAATTCAATTATAAAAATTAGGAATGTTTTTAAAAACAATTATACCATCATATGGTCATGTATGGCCTCCAAATTTTTTTTAAAATAAATTATGTGGAGTCTAAATATTTAGAGGTCATAAATTTTGATTCACAACTTTGTTTGAGGTCTCATTTATAATAAAATGACTATTTTAAAATGTAAAACTTAGCCATAAAAATATCTATGCATTTATAGATGTTTTAAAAAAAATTATGACCCTTACATGGTCATGTATGGAATTTGATTTTTTGTAAAAATAAATGATGTCAAGTCTAAACTTTTAGTGGCCATAACTATTAATCTATAACTACTTTTTAACTCTCATTTATGCCAAAAAAACCACCTTAAAAAATAAAATTCAACCATAAACAGATCTATTCATTCAGGGATGTTTATAAAACTTTTAAGAATATTATAGGTTCATGTATGGCCTCTAAAAATTTATGAAAATAATTGATGTGGAGTCCAATCTTTTGAAGGCCATAACTTTTGATTTTTAACTAAGTTTGAGCTCTCCTTTATACTAAAATGATCGTATAAAAATATACAATTTAGTAATATAGATATTTATCTATTTAGAGGTATTGAAAAAAAATTAAGACCCTCAAATGGTCACATATGATTTCAAAAAAATTATAAAAATAAATGACTTAGAGTCCAAACTTTCAAAGGCCATAAATTTTGATCCTAACTATGTTTTAGCTCTCACACCAAAATGATTATTTTAAAAAGTGAAATTAAGTCATAAATAACTCTATATATTTAGGGATATTCTTAAAACTTTTAAAACCCTTATATGGTCACACATGGTCTCCAAAAACTTTTGAAAATAAATGATGTAGAGTCCAAACTTATAGAGGCCATAAATTTTTATCTATAACATTATTTGAGCTCTTGTTTAATCTAAAATAAACATCTTAAAAACTAAAATTTAGTCATAAATAACTCTATCCATTTAGTGATATTTTATAAAAAAATTAGATCTTTGGATGGTCATGCATGATCTCCACAAAGTTTTGAAAAAAAGAGATGTGAAGTCTAAATTTTTGGAGGCCATAACTTTTGATCTGTAACTCTATTTGAGATATCATTTATGCCAAAACCATCATCTCAAAAGGTAAAGATAAAACATTAATAAATATACACATTTAGGAATGTTTTTAAATCTTTAATGACCCTCAGATGGTCAAGTATAATCTCTAAAAAATTACAAAAATAAATGATATAGAGTCTAAAATTTTGAAGCCCATAAGTTTTGATCTATAACTATGTTTGAGTAGTCACTTGTACAAAAATGATATTCTCAAATTATATAATTATGCCATAGATATCTCAATCCATTTTGGGGTGTTTTTAGAACTGTTAGTAACCTAGAAATGGTCATGTATGTCCTTGAAAAAAGTTCTAAAAAATAAATAATGTGGAGTGAAAAATTTTGGAGGCCATAACTTTTAATTTGTAACTCTATTTGAGCTATCATTTATGCCAAAAACAAAAGTATAATTTAATCATAACTAGATAACTCTATTTAGGGATGTACTTAGAACATTTAAGACCCTCATATGGTCATGTATGGCCTCTATAAAGTTATTAAAAAAAATGATGTGGAGTCCAAATTTTTGATCTATAAATTTGATCACATATGGCCTCTAAAAAGATTTGAAAACAAATGATATAGATCCCAAACTTTTGGAGGCCATACCTATTGAACTATAATTCTATTTTAGCTATGGTTTTCTTCAAAATGACCATATTATAAATTATAATTATATCATAAATATATTTATCCATTTAAGGATGTTTTCAAAACTTTTCAGACCCTCATAATTTCACGTATGGCCTCTAAAATTATAAGTCTACCATAAACAACTCTATCCATATAGGGATGTTTTTATAACTTTTAAGACCCTTGAATGGTCATATATAGCCTTTAAAAAGTAACTAAAATAAATAATGTGAAGTCTAAACTTATGAAGGGCATAATTTTTTATTTGTAACTTAATTTGAGCTCTCATTTGTACTAAAATGACTATATCAAAAAGTAAAATTTAGACATAAATAGATCTATCCATATAGGTATGTTTTCAGAACTTTTAAAAACCTTATATGGTCAAATATGGCCTCTAAAATGTTTTGAAAATAAATTATGTGGAGGAAAAACTTTTTGAGGACATAAGATTTGATATGTAACTCTATTATAGCTCTCATTTGTACCAAAATGACTGTCTTATAAAGTAAAATCCAATCATAAATAGCTCTTTCAATTTAGAGATGTTTTTAAGACATTTTAAGACCCTCAAATGTCATGTATAGTGTCTAAATTTTTTTGAAAACAAATGATGTGGAGTCCAAAATTCTAAAGTACATAACTTTTTATTTGTAATTCTAGTTGAGCTCTCATTTACACTAAAATGATTATATCATAAAGTAAAATCATCCATGTGTGTGTGTGTGTGTGTGTGTGTGTGTGTGTGTGTGTGTGTGTGTGTGTGTGTGTGTGTGTGTGTGTGTGTGTGTGTGTGTGTGTGTGTGTGTGTGTGTGTGTGTGTGTGTATGTATATGTATGTATTCCTATACACACACACACACACACACACACACACACACACACACACACACACACACACACACACACACACACACACACACACACACACACACACACACACACACACACACATACATATATATATATATATATATATATATATATATATATATATATATATATATATGTATGTATGTATGTATGTGTATATATATTTATATGTATGTATGTATATGTATGTCTAAATGTGTGTGTGTGTGTGTGTGTGTGTATATATATATATATATATATACATATATATATATATATATATATATATACATATATATATATATATACATATATATATACATATATATATATATATATAAATATATATATACATATACATATATATATATATACACATATATATATATACATGTATATATACATGTATATATATATAGAAATGTATATATATATATACATATACATATATATATATATATATATATATATATATATATATACACACAAACACACACACACACACATATATATACATACATATATGTATGTATATATATATATATATATATATATGTATGTATGTATGTATGTATGTATGTATGTATGTATGTATGTACACACACACACACACACACACACACACACACACACACACATGTTTTATATATGTTTTTAAGAACTTTTAAAACCCTTAGATGGTCATGTATGGTCTTTGATTTTTTTTGAAAATAAATGATGTGGAGTCCAAACTTCTGGAGTCCATAACTTTTGGTATGTAATTTTGTTTGAGCTCTTATTTACACCAAAATGACCATCTTTGAAAGATATTAAACCATATATGTGTGTGTTTTTTTGAATTTTTTAGACTTTTACATGGTCAAATATGGCCTCCAAAAAGTATAAAACATAAATTATGCAAAGTCCAAACTTCTAGAGGCCACAAATTTTGATCTATAACTCTATTTGAGCTCTCGTTTACTTCAAAATGAATATCTTGGAAAGTAAAATTCAACCATAAATAGATATATGTATTTAGGGTTAATTTTAAAAAAAATTCAAAACCATTAAATTTTTATGTATGACCTTTGAAAAGTTTTGAAAACAAATAATGCAGATTCCAATCTTTCAGAGACCATAATTTTTGATCCATATCTCTATTTGAGCTCTCATTTGTGTCATAATAACTGTCTCAAAAAGTAAAGTTTAACCATAAAAAATTATATTCCTTTAGGGATATTTCCAAAACATTTATGAAACTCAAATGGTCATGTATGGTCTCCTAAATGTTCTAAACACAATTGATATTAAGTCCAAACATCTAAAGGCCATAACTTTTGATCCGTAACTCCAGTTGATCTCTCATTTGCATCAAAATGACCATATTAGAAAGTAAAATTAAAAAATAAATATCTCTATACCTTTAGGATTGTTTTTAAATATTTAAAATCTTTATATGTCACATATGGCCTACAAAAAGTTTTAAAAATAAATGATGTAGAGTCCAACCTTTTAGAGGCCATAACTTTCAATTTCTAACTCTGTATGGCCTCTGAAATGTTATGAAAATAAATGATGTATATTCTAAACATTTGGAGGCCATAAATTATGATCCCTAACTATGTTTTATCTCTCATTTATGTTAGAATTACCATCTCTATTTTATCTCTCATTTTCCCCAAAACAACTATCTCATAAAGTAAAATTTAGCCATAAATAGCTCTATAAATTTAAGAATTTTGTTTAGAAATTTTTATAACCTTAGATGGTCATGTATGGCCTTTTAAAATTTCTAAAAATAAATGATTTATATTTCAAACTTTCAAAGGCCATATCTTTTGATCCGTAAATCTGTTTGAGCTGTCATTTACTCTAAAATGATTGTCTTAATAACTAAAATTTAGCCATAAATAAATATATCCATTTAGGGATGATTTTAGAATATTTTAGACTATAAAATGATCATGTATATCCTTTAAAATGTTTAAAAAATAAATTATGTGAAGTATAAACTTTTGGAGGCCTTAAATTTTGATTGGTAACTTTGTTTGAGCTCTCATTTGCATTAAAATGATCATCTTAGAAAGTAAAGTTCAAAAATTAATAGATTTATCCATTTAGCTATGTTTTTAGAACTTTTTAGACCCTCATATGGTTATGTATGTCTTCCAAAATATTTTAAAATAAATGATGCAATGTTGAAACTTTTGGAGGCCATAACTTCTTATCCCTAACTCCATTTGAGCTCTCACTCATTCCAAAATGATCATATTAAAAAGTATAATTTAGAAATAAATAACTCTATCCATTTAGGGATGTTTTTCAAAAAAAATTGGACCCTCTTATTTTCATGTATGGCCTTTAAATGTATTTAAAATAAATGATGTAGAGTCCAAACTTTTAGAGGCCATAACTTTTGATTCATAACTTTGTTTGAGCTCTCATTTGTGTCAAAATGAATATCTTAAAAATTATAATTTAAACATAAATAGATATATTCATTTAGGATTTTTTTATACTTTTTCATACCATTATATGGTCATGTATGGCCTTTGAAACATTCAAAAAATAACTGATGCAAAATCTAAACATTTGGAGGCCATAACTTCTAATCTGTAACTCTGTTTGAGCTCTCATTTGTGACAAAACTACCATATAAGAAAGTATAATTTAATAATATACATATCTATCCAATTATATACTTTGAAACAAATAATTATATCCTTATATGGTCATGTATGGCCTTTAAAAAGTTTTGAAAATAAGTGATGTGGATTCCAAACATTAAGAGGTGATAACTTTCAATTTGTAACTCTATTTGAGGTCTTATTTATGCCAACATGATTGTCTCAAAAATCAAAAATCAAACATAAATAAATCTTTCCATTTAAGAATGTTTTAAAAAAAAATTAGAAACTTGGATGTTCACATATGGCCTCTAAAAACTTCTAAAAATAAATGATGTGGAGTTCAAACTTATGGAGGCCATAACATATGATCTGTAACTCTGTTTATCTCTCATTTGTGTAAAAATGACTATCTAAGAGATTAAAATTTAGTCATATATAATTTAATCCATTTAGGGATGTTTTAGAAGTTAGTAATGTTTTTTAGAATTTTTATGACCCTCATATTTTCATGTATGACCTTTGAAATATTTTAAGAACTTTTCAGACCTTAGATGGTCACATATGGCATCTAAACACTTCTTGAAACAAATGGTGTGGATTCCAAAATTTTGGAGGCCATAACTTTTTATTTGTAACTTCGTTTGAGATCTCATTTGCACAAAAGCCATCATATCAAAAAGTATAATTTTAAAATAAACATATATACCCATTTAATGTTATTTTTAAAATCTTTTTTAACCCTCAAATTGTCAAATTTGGCCTCTAAAAAGTTCTAAATACAAATGATATGGAGTCCAAACTTTTGGATGCCAAAAGTTTTGATCCATAACTTTATTTGAGATCTCTTTAATGCCAAAATTAATATCTTAGAAAGTATAATCCAACCATTAACATCTATATCCATTTAGTATTTTTTTTTATAACTTTTTGGACCCTCATATGGTAAGGTATGGCCTCTGAAAAGTTCTCAAAAATAAAGGACACAAAGTACATACTTCTGAAGGTCATAACTTTTGATCTGTAACTCCGTTTGAGCTATCATTTATGCTAAAATGACCATCTCAAAAAGCATAATTCAAACATAAATAGCTTTATCCATTTATAAATGTTTTAAAAAATTATAATAACATTAAAATTAATTATATAGCCTTTGAAGTATTGAAATTAAATAATTTAGAGTCCAAACTTCTAGAGGTCATAACTTTTGATCTGTAATTCTATTTGAGTTATCATTTGCACCAAAACTACCATCTCAAAAATTAAAATTTAGATATAAAAATTAATTTTTTAGAGATATATATATAGTCAAAGTGCAAATAGTTTATATCTAAGAGGTAAGATTTTGATATCTATTTGTATGAATAATTGACCTTAATCTATGAAGACAAAGGGGGAGTATCTATTTTTATAGTTAATGTCAAGAATGTGATAGTCTAGTTTATTAAATCAAAAATATATCATTTATATAAATAAATCCTATCTTGGAGAAGATAGAGTATACCTACACTTCTAATTGGGGATACACTAGTTAAGCGGGAACATGACCAATATGGGGATCTGCTAGAGCTGATTAGGGGATCACTTGTATCACTTGTCATAACACATCATTCTAGAAAGGGTTCCAAAGACTATAGTCTATCACAATCACACAAAAAATCCTAATCGATTCCTAAGGTTTAAAAAAATTCACTTATTATAAAATAAATATAATAAAATCTAATCTATTGCACACCAAAGCTTGTGGCACAAAGTGGGGATTAGAAATAATAAAATAAACAACTAAACTAAACATGTATTAAAATACATTTACTCACATTAATTTATATAAAATCCTAATACATGGGATAAGAATACAAATTCATTATCTATCTACTCTTAAAAAGGAGAAATAAATTTAGAAGTACTTACCTTTGAAGACAAACCTGTCGAGGCTCAATCTCTCCCTTGGCAAAGGTGTTTTAAAAGACATTGTTGTGGTATGTAAGGATAACCAAGATAAATCAAATCTAGGATACACAACCTATCTAAGCATCCAAAATACTTCTCTACAAGACAATATCAATATCTCCAAAGAAAGTATGGAACCCTAAGCTTTATTCCTTAAGTAGAATGGTCAATAAGTAGTTGTTCACTGTACTTCTTCATTAATAATTCTTATCTTATGAAATGGTGGGAAATTAACTTGTATATATAGACAAATATTACCCTAAATCCTTCTAAATTTTTTGGTTGTACAGGGTCAACCCAGTCAACCTAGTGTGTTTTTAGTGACAAATCAGTAGGTCTGTGCTAGGTCAGCAAAAAGACTAACAAGCTAAAAAAGTGAAGAATATACCTAAACTATACTAGGTTGACCCAATTGACCTAATAAAACTAATTGTTCAAAAAGGTGTTAAGGAAAAAAATGAGGATGGGTAGAGTAAAAAGATTGGAGGAGGTAGGATTGAGAAGAATAAGCTTAGGGTAAATGGTTTTAAGAGACAAGTGTATAGATGGCAAGTGGAAAAAGGAACAACAATCCTATGAAACACTGATGGTTTTCCCACCCCTTTCCTAGTGCACCCCTTAAGGCATGCACTTAGAGAGATTAAGACTCAATAGTTTCTTAAAAGATATAAAGTATCAGTATTCAATAATTTTTTAAAAATATTATGTGTATACATATGCTCCTCTCTAATCTCATCACATTTCATGTAAGTGTAACATGAGATATTGCTTCGAGATAAAACATGATAACATAAAATGTTGATGCTAATTAAAGTGTAGTAAGAAATAAATAAGATAAATGAAAGGATTGAATTGAAAAACATATAATTTTAACTTATCTTAGTGCCAAAGATAAATAATTAGATTTCAAGAGATGTGAAGGTGTCCAATGTAGACAACACTAGATGAGCATGTAGAAGGTAGTGCGAAAAATAGCCAAAAATCAAAACTTTTGGAAGATATGCATATGGTAGTTAGGAATGACAAAGAAGATAATTGGTAATTTAGAATTGTTAAATAAAGGTTTTTAAAATATTTAAGGCAAATAAATGACAAAATAATGTTAAATGAATGATAAATGACAACAAATGAATGACAAATGATAGGAAATAAATGACATATGATTGGAAAACACATGAAATCATGTTGAAAAAATGTAAAACATAAATGATAAAAAGGAATGTAGAACATACTAAATTAAATTGGGAAGCATGTGCCACATGAATGAAAAATGAAATATCCATGAAATAAAACATGAAAAAAGATATGTAAGAAAGTGAAAAGTTAGCTCTTGTAAGATAGGTAAAAAGGAAAATATTAAAGAAGGAAAAGGAAATGTAATTGAAGATGGAAGACAAACATGAAGAAAGCATATATGTAATAATGGAAAAAGGGTGTAGACTTAACTATCCAAAATATAAGGTTAGTATAATAATGATAAATGAAAGAAAAGAGTGATCCATAGTTACTCAAAAAAGTTGTTTTGCTTTAAGGATAGATAAAATTGAAACAAAGTAATGCTAGCATGTTTTTAAGAGGTGAAGAAAAAGGGAGTAAATAAGAAGGGAAAATATATTTGGAACCATAATTTGTCTATCAAGTGGGGAAAATTAAATTGGTGGAGGGGAGAATGAAGAAAAAACTAAGGTAGAAAAATTCTTTATCAAAGTCAATAAACTTAAATTAGGTTTGTCAAAAATAGGACTTTCAACTTTAAGGACTCTAAAGAAATTATATTAGCTACAAAAGTCTTAGGTCAAAAAAGGAAGGATATATATAATCTTATTAAGTCTAAAAATTAAAATGGACCTACCTGCCAACAACATGTTCCCCATTCCTCAGGACCCCTTATAGAGTTGTTAGTCTACTGTGAAGATTGGGTACTTACATGAAAAATTAGGTATCACCATAGAGTTTTTTCAAATCCCCTATTCCAATATACTATCCTACCACACCCCAAGGGACCTTAGCTCTATGTGATTCTAATTTTGGAGTTTGAAATTTGATTGGAGATAGGAGATGTGCTTGTAATCATGTCTTTTTGTGTGAATTTGACTTTTGAGATTTATATGTTGCCTTTTAGATATCATTGCCTTTAATTTTCAAATGATTTGGATTTTAAATTTATTAATGGATTTTTCTATTCCTCCTCCATATGGATTTGGAAAACCAAACATAGGCTCTAAATATGACTTTCATTTGAATATTTGGGATAAGGTTTCTAAGGGAGAGAACTTCAAAGAGCATGGGTTTTAAGAGTCTCATAAATCTAGGTGAAATAAAAATGCTATCTTGACATTGACCTTGTTTTATCCAATATGGAGTGAAATAAAGGGGAAATAAAGAGGAACAGCACATGGAACAATTTGAATTACTTCAAATTGAAAAAATGTGAAAAAGGGTAAAAAGTGATATAATGATAGTAAAGTGTTATTCTATATCATAAGAATGAGGGAAATAGAGGAAAACATTCTAGCGTAGATTGTTTGAAAATTTCATCTAACAAAAGAAGCAAAAGCTCAAATTTAGGATAAAAATCAAAACCATTTTCTAAAAAAAGAATGACAAGATGGTAATTTTATAAGGAGGGTTGGGACCTGTACACAGTCTTATACTAAAAACTCATAAAAGAGAAACCCATGGGCATGTTAAAAGGACAACTGAAAGATAAACAAAAGATGGTAGTTTTGTGAGGAGCATCAGGTCTTATCCATGGTCTTACAAAGCAACTCACAAAATAAAAACCTACATGGGTGCAAAAAGAGAAATTTTAAAAGATAAAGAAGACTATGGTACATCAAGAAGTAAATGCTAAATAAAGGGGGGAAATGATTATAAAGCTACTAAGGCAAAGAGTGACATAAAAAGACAAATGAAAGAGGTATATAAAGATAAAAATGAAAACAAATGTCAAATGTAATGTGGAAGAAAACCAAGGAACATAAAGGAAAATAATGATTCTAGTAAAATGAAAGTAAATGAAGGAAAGAAAAATGCACAAAAATAAAGAAACATGAGACAAGAGAATAAGTAAGACCTATGCTAACATTTGTATCAAAGATGAGCATGTGAAATACAAGCCTATAAGTCTCATAAGGTTTCTTGAAGAAAAATTTGGTTTGTATTATGAATTTTAGAATAAGAGTGGGCATTAAAAAAAGCCATAATGGGTAAGTGGATGTAGGCATGGGCATCGCAAGATGATCCAAAATTTGAATGGACACATGGATGGCATCACAAGAGGCCCCAATATGTGAGCTAGAGTGAGGTAACATTGAACCATTAGAATGGTTTGTAATGGGTTTGTAGGTACATTTGGAAATAGGTAAACGTGTTGGTTTGTTAGATTTTAAAGATGTTTAATGTGACATATGATGTTTAGGAGTGGTATGAGGAGATAAAGGAGGTAAAGGAGGACCATGTATGATATGATTTGGAGGAGGAATTTGAACTAAGTACTCCTTTAGTTCATGTGACTTAAGAGTTTAAATTTCAATGGATGAAACAAGATGTTTAAAGTTGTTCATGTTAGCTATTCTTTCCTTATTAGTGTAGGAAGAAGGATCAATTGTGGTTTGAACAAAATTACCAAATGAGGTTTGTTCATTGGGTAGTTGATTTTGATGTGATTGTGGTTCTTGAGATTGAATTTGAGAAGCTTGAAGATAGTCTTGATAATGTTGTTTTGTGAGAATATCAAGATTGAAATGTGGACAAAACATGGAAGAAATAAGAAAATAGTGAAAATCATGATCAGACTCATGAGATTTACTTATAATAGCATGCCACCAATAAAATATATATAGATTTTAACATTTTGGAGGAGGTTTATAAGGATCCAAGATCATGGCTTTAAAAGGTGGAAATTTATTCTTAAGTTGTTATAGATTCAAGGGTGGGTTGGTTGGGTTAAAAATGGTTGAATTGGATACTCCATTTTGAGGTTAGGGAGGCTTGGATGAATCAATGTTAAGGTAAGATGATTGAAAAGGTGCTTTAGTAGTTGTTTGAGATGGTTCAAATTAAGTCATAAGAAAGTCTTGCCTTTTTGTTTGGTCTAAGGCTTCATTTAAAGTTTTAAGTGAAAAAATATGAAATTTGTATTGAAGGGGAGGTTTAAGAGTAGTGAAAAATAGTCTTAAAATAGTGTCATCATTCATGTTATGGTCCACTTTATGAGCTAGATACTTCCATCATTTGATGAAAGTATGAGTAGAATCAGTTAGAAGTTGCTTCGCATTGATGAAATGGATAAGGTAGTTTTCAAGAAGGTCATCATGTTAGAATTATTTCATTAGAACATTGACTAAATCCTCTAGTTATGAGATGGAATGTATAGGAATTTTATTATACCATTCAAATGTATCACCAATAAAGGTTTTGGCTAAGAGTGGTGGTATCAAAGGTATTAGTTTGAATCCATTACTTATATAGATTACCAAAATATTTAAGAATGATAGTAGGGTCCTTAGTCATGTTTTATGTAAGAGTTGGAGAAATGTTTCCAATATGTATATAGGTAACACATGGGGCTAAAGGTTCATTTTAAAGATGTTGAAGCATTTTGCTATTCATTTGAGATGAAGGTATGACATTCTCGTTAGCATATCTAAGGGGAGGAGAGACAAAATTTTGATTTGGTTTAGACATGATGAGTTGAGGTGGTTGACTAATCATGTTTCATAAATGTTGTTGCATGTTCATCACTTGAAATTGATTATTTATTTTCATGATGTTCATTTGCTATATGGCTTGGGTAAAAAGTTGAGTTGTATCAATAGGTGGATTGGTGTTTGTAGGAGGGGCATTAGTGTTTGTAGGAAAAGGATTATTTATGTTTGTGGAAGGAGGATTATTTGTAGGTGGAGGATTCCAAAAATTATTATTAAGAGGAGGATTAAGATGAATGACATCAAATACATTACTTTATGTAGTGAGTTTTTTTTAGTTTAGGAAAAGAGGAAGGAATAAATTGGATAATTTCATCTAAAGTAATGAAATAAGTGAAGTTATTATCCAAAACCTTAATTATGCAATGTTATAGACTAATGTAAGGTTGAAAAGATGTCATCATGATAAAATAAGACTAGATAACCACACAAGGGTAGCGAAAAGTGACAAAAAGAGTACATGTTTGATTGTGTCAATCTTGTATAGCAAATAAAGACAAAAAATGTCTATAAATAATACAAGGTCAAATGGGTTAATCTTGTATAGTGGATAGATGTTGAAAAGGGTCTAAAGATAGTATGGGGTTGACCAAAACCCTGAAACAAAGATAGAAAGATGAAGCATTTATGACCACAAGCAAAACCTAAAACCTACTACAAAGAAGTAACATAAACAGGTTTTATATGGACCTGAAACCACCGAAAAGACCACAAGTCATAACCCAGGTTTTACATAGACCTGGCTACACCATAGTCAAAAGATTACAAAAAACTAGGAAATAGGACTAGATAACACAACCAACTAGAAGAACCAGGCTATTCTTCTAGTTCTAAAATCATTTTTACTGCTTCCTTACCTTTCACAGTAGTATCCTAAATGGCAGTAGCCACCGACATGGCTCCCTCTTGCATAGCTTTCTTTTTTGAGCTCTGTCTCGTCCTCTTGCTAGGCCCCTCCAAGGATTTGATCTTCTCATTAGCTCTTTTTCCAATATTAACAGCTGCAGCACATATGTTAGATGTAACTTCCTCCATTTTCATTCTGCTCTCCTTGATGAGTTCCCTTAGGTTGTTCTCATAGTCTTTGAGCTTGATGGGGATGTCTCTCATCTATTTTTCCATGTTATTGATTTTGTTCCAAACTGCCTTCTGGTTATCTTCCATTGTTTCCATTTTCCTTTTGAGATCCATTATCTCCTTAAACATCCATGAATCGAGTTGGAGGATAGCCTCTGCTTTGTAATTAACCCATCTCATAGGTGTGTGCCTTCCATCATTCTGCCTTTTATCACTCCACTCTTCTGTGTTCTTATTAGGACTGTTCCCACCTTCTTCAATGTGGTCCTCTCTTCCCCTTTGATTCTACTCCTTAGTTTTAGCTTGAACTCCCAAGTCCATTTCTTGGTTATCAGCCTAAACTGTGTTTTCCCTCTCATTTATTGAAACAGGGTCCTCAACAGGGTCATCCAAGACTTTATCATCCTCAAACACTTGCTAGTTTTCCTCAGAGTCATGTTCACTATTTTCAGACTTCTCCTCTATGTTGACTCCTTCTTTCTCATTCTTCTCTTGAACTTCTTCTTCCTCATTGGAACTTGAATTCTTGCTTTCAGTTCCTTCCTCTTCCTCCAAGCTTTCCTCCCCAGACTTATCAGTTCTCTCCCACTCTGTATCCTCATCAACATTCTGATTCTTGACACTAGGGGGCTTGATTTTATCTTTCCCTTTAACAATTTTACTCTTGTTACTCTGTGAATCCTTATTTTTCCCTAGATAAGGGTTCATAACCATGGCCTTGTTCTTACAATAGCCTTCAATTATCAAAATTAATCCTTCATGCAGAATAGGACGCGTTTCCTTCTTCCTGTGAGCGAATAAACTTTGGACCAAAGAGAAATGCAGATAAAAGGGAAAGGAAATTATTACTTTGTGTCTGAAATGATTTAGGAATATGAAGTGGAATTTGTGGACTCTCTTTCTTCTTCCATCGAGTATGAATTACTCCCGAATACAACATAAGACATCCCTCCAAATGCCCTTAATCTGTTCCAGTTCACTCGAGGGCATTCCTTTTTAATGATTGTAAACCTTTCTCCGCGAAGCCACTCCTCCAACTCATTAGTTTTCTATTAGAAGCTAATCTTTCCCTCTTTTACATGAATTGCATCATGATGAATGAGTGCTCTAAGATCCACATTATTTTATAATGTTTCTTGCCACCTCACTTTGTGTCTTGTTCAGACTGCATAATTTGCTATCCAATCTGCAACTCCGTTAGCTTCAAGGTAGGTGTGGGTAATTATTACTTTTTCAAAATTTTTGATTAAAGTTTTCATCTCCATCACCATAGCCTCTATAGTCCATGACACAAAATTTTTATTGTTTAGAATATTTATGATATTCAAAGAGTCCCCTTCTAGCCATAATTTAGAATATCCCGAATCCACAGCTAGTTTGATGGTTTGAAGGGCAGCAGAAGCTTCAGCAATATGACAATTCAAATTTCCAATGGGGATTGCAACAGCATCAATTACATTTCCCATATGGTTTCTCAAGACTCCTCCACATCCTGCATTCCCTAGATTCCCTTTAGCAGCTCCATCAAAGTTTCCTTTAATCCACCCTTGAGGAGGGACATTCCAAGTAACACGTAGTCTAGGATTTTCAGGTTTACCATTAGAATTTTTTGTTCTTAAGGGATTATCCACTTGAAAGGTTGGGTTTGGATTCCTTTGCAATGAAAAATTCTCCTTAATAACTCTAATGATGTTCTATCCCACCACCCATCTAGGAAGTTCTTTACTTCTAAAAATTCAGTTATTTCTTTCCTTCCATATTCCCCACCAAATATGGGGAAGAGTTAGTTTCCATAAAAATATAACTTCAGGATTCTTGGAGGGACAATACCAACTTTTAAGAGATAGTTCCATATTTTTGTGGTGAATCCAAGCAATACCCCATAGATTGAGGATTTCTTTCCAAACTTGCTATGTAAAAGAACAGTTCACAAACAAGTGATCTCTATCTTCAAAGCCCTTCTTACAAAGAATACACCTATTCACAATATATATTCCTCTTTTTTGTAAATTGTCTAGAGTCAAGATTTTATTTTGGAGGAGGGTCCAGAAGAAGATTTTGATTTTAGGGATGAGCCCCTTTATCTAGGCCTTCATCCACAAAGGTTTGTTGCCATTTCCCTTTGAAGTGAAAATGGAAGAAACTTTAAATTTTCCACTAGGCTCATTATGCCAAATAATCTTATCTTCAAGATTAGGGTAGAGAGATATAGCATTTAGGGATAGTTGTATATTCTTGAAATCTTGATCAAGATCAGTAAGGTTTACCTATGAGTTGTTCTGCTAGTATTGGTTAACCATTATTCCTAATCTTTGCTTACATCGGTCTATTGCTTCTTTATCTTGGATTTCATCTATCAAATGTTTTCCTTTTAACCAAACATCCTCCCAAAATTTCACCTTTTCTCCGTTGCCAACTTTCCAAGAGCTTCCTTCTTCTAAAACATGTTTAGTACCCTGAACTACCCCCTATATGGCAAATGGTGGGAGACATCAGGGTAATAAAAGAAATCAGAGAGGGACTTTGCCTTGAATAAATACTTCTGCTTCCATATATTGCTCCATTCTTTATTTTCCTGATAAACCCTCCATCCCTACTTGGCTAAGAGAGCTATGTTCATACTTCTAATTTTCCTTATTCCTAGTCCTCCTTCCCTAACAGGTTTACAAATGTTATCCCATGCAATTAAAGGCATTCTCCTTTTCTCCTCAGTACCTGTCCAAAGAAAGTTTCTCTGAATTTTTTCAATAGCTTCTGCAAATTTGGTGGGAATTCTGAAAAGACTCAAAGCATAAGTGGGTATGCTTTGAAGACTTGCTTTGAGGAGGGTAAGCTTTCCTGCTTGACTTAGAAAATTACCTTTCCATCCCGCAAGTTTCTTGCTAAATTTGTTAATAAGTCCTTCCCAAAAAGCTTCAGGAACATTCATCCCAAGAGGGAGACCCAAGTAAGAGGAGGGGAAAGATCCTATGGAGCATTCAAGGATTTTAGCTATTTTGTTCTGTCTATGACTTGGGGTGTTAGTGAAGAACACTACGCTTTTGTTCCAGTTAATCAATTGTCTTGAGGTAGCTGAATATAAATTTATAGCTTTCTTCAAGGTTCTTGCTTCTATGACTTCAGATTGCCCCATGAAAATAGTATCATCAACAAATTGACCATGGGAGCATATTAAAGGATGAGAAGAGGGTTTCAGACCCTTAAATAAACCTTTACAGACTAAGTCCCCTATACTATATATATATATATATATATCATCCCATACTATCAGCCATAATAATAAATAGAATAGGGGATATAGGATCCCCTTATCTCAATCCCCTTGACGGTTTAAAGAAGCGGGATGAACTCCCATTTACCAGCACTGCAATAGAAGTAGTAGATATCAACTACTTAATAATATCAACCACTCTTTATTCAAAGCCAAAGGCAATAAGACTATTTGAAAGGAATAACCAGTTCACCCTGTCATATGCTTTAGCAATATCAACTTTCATTATGAACCCCTCATTGTTAGAGCTGAACAACGAATGAATATTCTCATGAGTAGTAATTATAAAAGTGAGGATTTGTCTTCCTGGGATGAATCCATTTTGCTGCTTAGCAATAATCGAAGGGATCACTTGAATTAGTCTAGATGTAAAAACTTTGGATATAATCTTATAAAAGGAATTACACAGACTAATCGGTCTAAACTGATCAGGAGAGTCAACTCCAATCTTTTTTGGAATTAGACATAGAAAAGTGGCATTAACTTCTTTAAGCATCTGTTTGGCTCCAAATAATTCCTTCACTACATTACTTACATCTTTTCCAACAAGTTTCCATAGCTTTTGAAATAAGAACATGGGAAATCCGTATGGTCTAGGTGCTTTATCTCCTCCTAAAGAACTAACTGCTTTGAAGATTTCCTCCTCCTTAGGTATTGAGCATAACATTTTATTCTGCTCCTTCAAGACCAAAGGAGGAACCACACATAGGATATTAGCCTAACTATCCAAATTGATATAATGAATAAATGTTAAAAATAGACATATTTCTTGTTTTGCCTATATCTCTGATGTTACTCATCCATTTTGCAAACTGTAAAATGTGTTGGATTTGTAATGATAGAGAATGCAAATAAGGAAGATGAGAAAATTGATAGAAAGTTTTAAATAATAAAATTTTTTAATTAATGTAAATAATTAAGTTTTAAAAAGAAATAAATAGTCAATTAGATCAATGCTGACTAATCTAATTGAGGCACACAAATTAAAACCTTTCACTAACATTGGATAATTCATGTTTTTACACACACAATTGAGTAAAGAGCAATAAATCAACTTGAAAATTAAGGAGATAACTAATTGGTCAACTTAAATGTTAATTAGATTATTAAGATATGATTTTTAATGTGATTAGAAGTTAGCTATAAGCAAGGTACTAGATAGCAATCTAAGGATGGTTTCAGGTAGTTTGGACTGAAAAGGATTGTAGTGGTAATGATACAAGCTTGGTATTATATCCTACTCCCTCACTTCACATACCACAGTGATAAAGGTGTTACGTGCTTATCTATAATATGCCATTATCCATGTTTTATACTTGACCAAAGCATCAAGTTATCTTCCCCCTTGGTGATGAAATTCAAGTAGGTTGAACTAGGGTAGACAGAATGTTAAAGTGCTTGTTTATATTTTTGTGATTTGGTCATGTGTGAATAAAATATAAATAGTAAAACAAAGTGATGATTTTAAAATCCCCTAACTAAACTATGTGAGCTATTCTAAGCATGCAAGCAATAGGAAAAGAAAGTGTGAACTAATTACTAATAGATATGAGGTTGATTCCAGCTTTGAAAAAATGTATAGTGTTGACATTATACGTAAAAAAAATATAGAATAGGGTCCATAGGGTCAAAATTTTACTATAGAAGCAAGGTCTAAAAGTGTATAGGGTTAGCAAGGTCTAGCTTTTACTATGGAAGCAAGGTCTAAAAATGTACAGGGTTGGCAGGGTCAACCTAGTTATTTTAGTTAACACACAAAACTAGATTGATAGTGTCAATCCAATTGACTGTGCAAGGATAGTTTTAAAGACAATAATTTTTGAAATAAAAGATAAAAAAGAAAGAAATAGAGAAGGATAAATTAACCTTTATAGATCATATATATAATGAAGGAAGATTGTTGATGAAGAACCTTGAAGTATGCTTGAGAAATCTGTAAACTAGGTCGACATAATCAATTAAGATGTGTAATAATCTACTAAAAAACTACTAAAATTGTAAGGGGTCAACTAGGTCAACCTAGTAGGCTGAAATAGGTCTCTGAAAAACTAGAAACCTATACTAGGTTGACTGGGTTGATCTAGTTTCCTATTCTTGGAAACTTGTGCATATATAAAAATAGCTAGGTCAATAGAATTAATCTAATGTCAAAATATATGATCAAAAGAATAAAATAAGTGAAATAAATATTGCAAGGGTTAGTTTCACATTGGGTTCACTAGAATGTAATATGGATGTGAATCCAAAGTGATTTCTAAAACTGACAATAAAAGAAACAAAATGGAAATGTAAAGACAATCCAACTAGTGGTGGGATAGGATTCACATCAAGTTCACTAGAATGTAATATTAAGGTGAAGCCAAAGTGAATGTTAATAATAATAAGAAAAGAAATAAAAATGGAAATGTGAAAAAAATATAAAAAATAGTGGGATAAGATTCACGTTGGGTTCACCAAAATGTAATATGAAGGTGAAGCCAAAGTGAATACTAATACTAACAAGAAAAGAAATAAAAATGGAAACGTGAAGACAATCCAACAAGTGGTGGGATAGGATTCATGTTGGGTTTACCAAAAAGTAAGCAATACAAAATGCATCATTTCTATAAATAAATCTTGGATTAGAGAAGATAGATCATACCTAAACTTATGATTGGGGATACACTTGTTAAGTGGTAACATGACTAATATGGGGATCTGCTAGACCCAATTAGGGGATCACTTGTATCACTTGTCATAACACATCATACTACGAAGGGTTACAAAGCCTACAGTTTAACACAATTATATAATAACCCTAATGGAGTCCTAAGGTTTAAAATATTTTAGTAATTCTAATAGCAAGAAACTAAAATCTAATCTAGTGCACACCAAATCTTGTGTCATAATGTGGGGGTTAGAAATTAAAAAAAAACAAAAAAGAATAAATATGTATTAGAGTACATATATTCACATCAATGTATATATAATCCTAATAGATGAGAGAAGAATAAAAATGAATTATCTATCCACTCTTACAAAGGAGAAATAAAGTTAGGAATAATTACATTTGAAGACTAACCCATTGAGCTTCAATCTCTCCCTTGGCCAAGGTGTTTCACAAGAGATTGTTTTGGTATGTAAGGATAACTAAGATAAATATGCTTTAGGATACACAACTTATATAAGCATCCAAAATAATTATCCACAATACAAGAGCTATATCTCCAAATAAAATATGGAACCCTAAGCTTTATTCCTCAAGTATAATGGTCAATAAGGATATGTTTGCTCGTACTTATTTGCTAATAATTCTTCTCTTATAAAATGATGGGAAATGAACTTGTATATATAGGTATATCGCGCCCTCAATCCTCTCATTAATATTGATTGTATAGGGTTGACCTAGTTGATCCAATGTGTTTTTGCAGACAAATCACTAGGTCTATGCTAGGTCAATCAAGAGGATAACAAGTTAAAAAAAATGAAGAATACCCCTAAACTATACTGGGTTGACCCAATGAACCCAATATACCCGATTGTTGAAAAGGGTGTTAAGGAAAGAAAAAGAGGATGGAAAGAGAAAAAATAATGGAGGAGGTAGGACTGAGAAGAATAAGCTTAGAGTAAATGGTTCTAGGAGACAAGTGTGTAGATGGAAAGTGTAAAAAGGAATAATAATTTTATGAAGCACTAATGGTCTACCCATCCCTTTCCCAATGAACCCCTTACGGCATGTACTTAGAGAGATTGAGATTCAATATGTTCCTACAATATATAAAGTGTCAATAATAAATAATAGTTTGAAAATATTATGTGTATACACCTTGTGTGTGATCAAGAGTTTGATCTTCTTCAATCATGACAAGGAAGTTAAGTGATCTATAGTTTCTAGTTCATTTAAAGGAGATGTGCTTGGTCTAATGGGGATCTTCATAGATTTAAGTTATTTGATAAGAGAGTGGTTGATTTTGATATTATAATAAAAGTATGCATGTGTTAAAGGGTGCATATGGCTGAGATGTTTCACAAATTCTATTTATTGATTTTTTGATAGATTAGCTAGGAGAATGATCTAAAAAGGGAAGATAGTTTAGAATATGAAAGAAGTGATTTGATTAAGAGAAGTTTTGATGAGTGGTTGCCATAGTTTATGAATATTTTATGTCATCTAGAGTCTTGGAGAGATAGTATCAAATCAAAAGTAGAAAGCATATTTTTAGTAATTACAAATGACCCTTGATGTCTAGTTTAAGGCAGATTTATTCAAATTATTTACTAATCTTGAAGTGGTATTATAATTTGAGTTCATTCTAAAAGAGATAATAGTTGTGGAAGACCTTTGTAATTAATGTCAAATGAGAAGAAAGATTATAAAGGGAGAGAAAAGGAAAGATAAAAAAGGGTGAGAAAAGGAAAGAACTAGGTCTAAGAGTTGATTGCCATCAAGAGTGGTTGACATAGTTTTTTGTTATGTTTGCCATTAATGATAAAGTGGAGATTGTTAAACATTGTCATTGTTTTTGAGTTTTGGTATTAATTTTGTCATTGATGTTCAAGGTTATTGTGAAGATGTATGGTAAAGTAAGATCTAAGGTGTGTGTAGGATAATTTTTTCTATCATAGTGAGTGTTGTTGTTGTATGAGGGCAGTGATGTGAGAGTAATATTTGAAGAATGTTCTTATAATAGCTTGAGAAATATCATTAAGATCAGCATGAATGAGTATAAGTCAATATGTCAAGTGTCAAGTAACTTGAAAATATTTGCTTAGACCCTGTGAGATGGTAAGTATAGGTAGCATGATGACATGAGTGAGCTCTGAAGAAAAAGTTGTATGTTCTAAAAATCTATGTAATTAGTTATGAAGATGATCTAAAAGAGCTAAAAATATCCTTAATGAAGCTATGAAGAATGCTTGATAGTGTTCAAGCATAAGAGAGGTTATTTGAGTTTGTAAATGAAGTTTTAAGGGATTTGAAAATGATTATAAGTTGAGCTCTGAATATTTGTGTATGTAGCTCTAAATATGCTCCAAGTGAGCTATGAAGATCCTTAGTCAAGCTCCATAGATCTGTAACTAACTACAAAGATGCTCCATTAAAGCTATGAATATGTGTTTTTAAAAATATAAATAATATTAGTTGTATAAGGTTTATTGAGCATACATAAGAGGCATTGGATCACTTAGTAGAGTTTTAAGATGAAGTCTATATGAGTAAGTACTTCAGTCCTAGTCTGTATCTAGACTACTTATAGATCCTGCTTGGCCTAATGAGTCACCATGAGCTATTGACAAGACATATGAAGAATGGTTGATAGTATTTAATAGTGATAGGAAATTTTATGGCACATATATGAGGTTCTAATAACTTGGATAGTGGTTTAAAGGTTAGTTTTAAGACCTATTGTGACTTACAGATCAAAGGCTTAAAAGGCAAAGAGAGAGATGATGGCTGGATAGGGTATCAGGATCAGTTTCTAAGTCATGGGTGAGTAGGTGATCATTTAAAAATGTTATTAAAGATATTTTAATTATGTTCATTAAGTTTCAAGTCATGATCTACAAGAAAAGGCTTGTAAAAGTGTTTTAAGGTCTCTCAAATGCACATAATGAAGATTTGTCTACCTGAGATGTTTTTTAAGTGATCATTAGCACATGCATCTTCTACATGAGAATATAATTTTTTCATGGTAGATAAGTAATGGATACATCTAAATTTTATAATAATTGGTTTTTGGAAATAGGAACCAAGATTTATGAATGATCATTAAGACTGGAAATTGGTCTAAACCCTCAAAGAACCCTAACAATGAACTGATGTTGAAGATCCTATTATAAAGTAGTCATAATTGTTTGATATTGATATAAAATTAATTATAATTCAAATTAAACTCTCTCAATAATATTTAGGTATGATTGGTTTCTCAGGTGAATGAGAAAACCCTATAGGAAATTTTTATTTTTCATAGATTTATTATAACAGGTAGAGTTGACCAAGTCAAAGTTGTTAAATGAATGAAGGTTAAAGTGTGATACATTTAGTTATTGTCCTTGAATATTTATATCTAGGTTACATATCTCATGTGTGAAAATCTAGTGATCTAAATTGGCTAGTTGCTAATAGACCTAATGGTATAGATAGTAAGAAAAATAGGCAGAAGTGAGAACATGATTCCTGATGTGTTTTATTATAAGAGTGATAGATTGAAGTATATGATGATGGTTTTTGAGAATTTAATGATATATCCATTAATTTAAAAATATTTGAATTTGTTGTAAACTTTTGGAACATTGAATCCAGAATGGCTTATTTGGTTAAGTGGAGTCTACGAGAGAGAAGGTTAATACATTGGTATCCAAGACCAATAGTTGCCATTAGCACTTGTAATATTTTTGATGGATTTTTATTTGAAGATTATATAATATCATTATAATTCATTGAAATAACTTTAATTCATTCAATCATGGTTTAGAATTTCGTGTTTTTTTTTACTGTGTTTTGAAGTCAATTGACAGTTCTTAGTAAGCATCTTTTAGAGAAGAGTTCGAGTTTGTATACCCTGAGTTGAAGCATTTAATGAAGTTTTTGATGAACCTAAGGTAATGAGGTTTATTAATATGTAATTTATTTCCATGTTTTTTTTCAAAAATTGAGTTTATGCCTCAGTTATTCAAGATAGATTTTGTGTATGCACATGTCTTTTTATGAATAGTGTTTTGAGAAAGGGTTCATATGGTAATTAGAACTAAAAGGTGTTATGGACCTAAATTAAATTTAGATAAGGTATATTTGAGTGTCATATGATGGTTTATTACCATATGAGGTGTTTTTAATATGTTTCAAGAAGATCAAATGATAACATGTTGCTAAGAATGCATATTAGGTCTTTATAAAGCCTAAAAGAGGAGTAAGGGCTAATTAAGCTCTGGCTGACCTAATCTATTAGATGATTAATGATTAAAAATGATATTATAGTATGATAAGATATATTAAATGTCTAAACTAAGAGGTTTTTAAGTTTGTTTCTTACTAAGAAGGATATGATCAGGTGTCTTCTATAAAAATATGGCTAATTAGGCCTATTTGGGTGTCCTATGAGAGAGTGAAGAACAAGAAAATGTAATAGAACATTGGTAAGCATAATAAGGTCATATATACCATCATAAGGATTACATTAATATCATATATGAGGTATGAATATGAGGATCAAGGTTATATGGCCTAATTAATCCATGAAGAGGGCTAATTGAGTGAAGAAGGATAGAGGCTAGTTTGAGAGGGATAAAAGAGAGTTGAGGAAGAAGATAATAATTTATTATGTGAGGAAAAAAGGTTTTTAAGGTGATCAAGTATATCAGGTGGATGATTTGGTGCTAAGTTATATATGGGGTTGGTGATTCCTTGCAATTGGGTGCTTGTTAAATCCTAACTGAGTTTGTCTTTAGATAGCTAGGGTTGGTTCTCCATGTAGAGTTGGTACTTCACTAATTTGTGTTTATATTATAGGACTATAGTCCATTTGAGTCATCAATGAATTTTCTTCCCTTTAAGGGTTTCCCATGTATATGTTATGTTCATGTGTTTCATGCTCTTATGATTTGGTGATTACGCTTGCTAAGATGTACATGCTCATTAGAATGGTACATGCATGTTTAAGTTAAATTGAATGAAAGTTTTTGAAGACTAATTCACCACCCCCCTCTTAGTCATTTTTATTTGAGCATATATGTTAACATATGGCCTATAAAAAGTTATAAAAATAAATTATTCAAAGCCCAAACTTCTAGAGGAAATAACTTTTGATTTGTATCTCCATTTGCGCTCTCATTTATGCCAAAATCACCACCTCAAAAAGAAAAAATTAGCCATAAATATCCATATTAATTTAGTGATGTTTTATAATATTTTAGACCCTAATATGGTTATTTATGGCCTTTCATAAGTTATAAAAATAAATTATATGGATTCAAAACTTCTAGACATCATAACTTTTGATCCATAACTCCATTTGAGCTCTCATTTATGCCAAAACATCCAAACCAAAAATTAAAATTTATACATATATAGCTATATCCATTTAAGAATATTTTTATAACTTTTTAGATATCCATAAGGTCATGTATAACCTCTAAAAAGTTTTACAAATAAATGGCATGGAGTCCAAACTTCCAAATGCCATAATGTTTTATTCATAACTTTGTTTGAACTCTCATTTGAAAAAAAATGACCATATTAAAAAGTATAATTCAGCCATTAATGGATCTATCCATTTAGTGATTTTTTGATAAATTTTCAGACCCTTTGATGGTCACACATGGTCCTTGAAAATATTTAAAAATAAATGATGTAGAGTCCAATCTTTTGAATGCTATAACTTTTGATCCATAACTCTATTTGAGCTATCATTTATAGTGAATCGATTGTATTAGAATTTATAATTTATCCATAAATAGATCTTTTCATTTAGGGATGTTTTTCAAACTTTTAAATCCCTTATATGGTCATGTATGACCTCCAAATTTTTTTATAAATAAGTGATGTAGATTCCAAACTTCCAAAAGCTATAAGTTTTAATCCATAACTCTAATTGAGCTCCTTTTTAGGAAAAAATGACCATCCCAAAAAGGAAAATCTATTCATAAATAGATATATTTTCCTAGGGATGTTTTCATAACTTTTTAGACCCTCATATGGTCAAGTATGGCCTCTAAAAAGTCCTAAGAAATAAATAATGCAGATTGCAAACTTCTGGAGGCCATAACTTTTGATCTATAACTCTATTTTATCTATCATTTACACTAAAATGATCATTTTAGAAATTAAATGTCATCCATAATTATATATGTATATTTATGGATGTTTTTAGAACTTTAAAAACCCTTATATAGTCATTGATGGACTCTAAAATGTTTTAAAAATAAATGATATGGAGTCCAAACTTTCAAAGGCCATAACATTTGATATGTATCTGCATTTGAGTTCTTATTTGTGCCAAAATAACTATCTCAAAAAGTATAATTGAGCTATAAATATCTATATCTATTTATATATTTTTTTGAGAGATTTTTATATCCTTAGATGGTCAAGTATAGACTTTGGAAAGTTCTAAAATAAATCATGTAGAGTCCAAATTTTTGGACATCTTAACTTTTTATTTTTAATTCTATTTAATCTCTTGTTTACACAAAAACAACCATATAGTAAAGTAAAATTCAAACATAAATAACTATATACATTTATGGATGTTTTTAGAAATTTAAAGAACCCCACATTTTCATGTAAGACCTAAAAAAAGATCATAAAATAAATTATGCGGAGTCCAATCTTTTGAAGGCCATAACTTTTGATCTATAACTTTGTTTAAGCTCTAGTTTACACCAAAATGACTATATTGCAAAGTACAATTCAACCATATATAGATATATTTTCTCATGGATTTTTTATAAATATTTTGAACCCTTACATATTTATATATGTAATTTGAATTTTTTAAAAAGCAAATGATGCAGAGTCCAAATTTTTGGAGGCCATAAATTTTTATCTGTAAATCGATTTAAGCTCTCATTTACACCAAAACATCTATCTCAAAAAGTATAACTTATAAAAAAATAGATTTATATATTTATGGACATTTTTAATAATTTTTAAATCCTTATATGTTTATTTATGACATCTAAAAAGTTATGAAAATAAATGATGTGGAGTCCAAAATTTCAAAGGCCATAACATTTGATTCATAGTGCCATTCGAGATCTCATTTGCACCAAAATGTCCATTAGAATGTATAATTCATCCATATAGAGATCTATCCATTTAAATATATTTTCAAAAAATTTCAACCCTCAAATGCTCATGCATGGATTTGAATTGTTTTTTAAATAAATGATGTAGACTCCAAACTCTTGAAGGCCATAACTTTTGATCTGTAACTTTTTTTGAGCTCTTGTTTACACCAAAACAACCATATAGGAAAGTAGAATTCAACCATAAATAGATATATCTATTTAGGGATATTTTGTTTGATTTTTAGACCTTTAAATGGTCATTCATGACCTCTAAAATGTTTTGAAAATAAATGATGTAGAGTCAAAGCTTATGGAGACCATAAATTTTTATTTATAACTCTAATTGAGCTCTCATTTACACCAAAATGACCATCTTAGAAAGTAAAATTTAGTCATAAATAATTCTATCCATTTAAGGACATTTTAAAAACTTTTTAGACCCTTAGATGTTCCTACATGGCCCTAAAAATGTTATGAAAACAAATGATGTAAATTCTAAACTTCTATAGGTCATACCTTCTGATTTATAACTATGTTTGAGCTCTTGATTATACCAAAACCATTGTCTAAAAATTAAAAATTCATCTATAAATAGCTATATACATTTAAATATATTTTTAAATATTTACTGACCCTCATATGTTCACATATGACCTGGAAAAATTCTTAAAAACAAATCATACAAAGTCGAAGCCCATAAGTTTTGATCCATAGCTATATTTGAGTAGTCATTTACACCAAAAGAATTCTCTCGAAAAGTATAATCCTACCATGAACATATCAATCCATTTATGGATGTTTTTAGAACTTTTTTGACCCTCATATGGTCACTAATGGCCTTGAATAAATTCTAAAAATTAAATGACATAAATTTCAAACTTCTGAAGGCCATAACTTTTGATCCATAACTTCGTTTGAGCTACCATTTCTACCAAAATGACTACCTCAAAAAGTATAATTCAGATATAAATAAATCTATCTATTTATAAATGTTTTAAAAAATCTTCATACCATCATATGGTCAAGTGTGGTCTTCAAAAATTTCCAAAAATATATGATTTGGAGTTCAAATTTCTAGAAGGCATAAATTTTGATCCATAAATCTGTTTGAGATCTCTTTTATCAAGAAATGATCATATCTAAAATTAAAACTCAACCATATATATATATATGCATTTATAGATTTTTTAAAACTTGTATGACCCTTATATGGTCATGTATGGCATCTATTTTTTTAAAAATAAATTATATGAGGTCTAAACTTTTGGAGGCCATAAATATTGATCTATAACTCCATTTGAGCTCTCTTTTACACCAAAAGGACCATCTCAAAATTTATAATTCAAACATATAGATATCTATCCATTTAGATATATTTCAAGATAATTTTAGACCCTAAAATGGTCATGTATAGTTTCTAAAATGTTATGAAAATAAATGGTATAGAGTCCAAATTTTTGAAGGCCATAACATTTGATCTATAATATTGTTTAAGTTCTCATTTACACCAAAATGACCATCTTGGAAACTAAAATTCATCCATAAATAGATCTATATATTTAGGGATGTTTTGTAAATTTTAAAACTATTAAATAGTCATGCATGGCCTCTAAGATGTTCTAAAAATAAATGATATAGAGTCTAAACTTTTGGAGGCCATAAATATTGATTTGTAACTCTATTTGAGATCTCATTTATGCCAAAATGACTTTCTCAAAATGTATAATTTAGTAATAAATAAATACATACATTTAGGTGTGTTTTTAAAAAATTTCATACCCTTAGATGGTCCAACATGGCCTCCAAAATGTTCTAAAAATAAATTATCCAAAGTCTAAACTTCTAGAGGCCATATCTTTTGATCTGTATCTCTATTTGAGATCTCATTTATGCCAAAACCATCATCTCAAAAAGTAAAATTCAGCTGAAAATAGATCTATCTGTTAAGTATGTTTTTAAATCTTTAATAACCCTCATATGGTTTCATATGACCTCAATTTTTTTTTGAAAATAAATGATACAAAGCCCAAAATTTTGAATCCCATAAGTTTTGATTCATAACTCTGTCTAAGAAATGATCTGCACTAAAAGTACTATCTCACAAATTATAATTCTACCATGAACATATATATTTACTTATGGATGTTTTTATAACTTTTAGAATCCTCATATGGTCTTGTATGGCTTTGAAAAAATTCTAAAAACTAAATGATGTGAAGTTCAAACTTTCGAAGGACATAAATTTTGATTCATAACTATGTTTAAGCTATCATTTGAGCCAAAATGACTATCTAGAAAAGTATAATTAAATTATAAAAATTAGGAATGTTTTTTAAAAAAATTATACCATCATATGATCATGTATGCCCTACAAAAAGTTTTCTAAATAAATTATGTGGAGTCCAAATTTTTAGAGGTCATAAATTTTGATTCATAAATCTATTTGAGGTCTCATTTATAATAAAATGACTATTTTAAAATTCAAAACTCAGCCATAAAAATATCTATGCATTTATGGATGTTTTCAAAAAAATCATGACCCTTACATGGTCATGTCTGGAATTTGATTTTTTGTAAAATAAATGATGTGGAGTCTAAACTTTTAAAGGCCATAACTATTGATCTATAACTACTTTTTAACTCTCATTTATGCCAAAATAACCATCTCAAAAAATAAAATTCAACCATAAATAGATCTATCCATTTAGGGATGTTTCTAAAACTTTTAAGAACATTATAGGTTCATGTATCGCCTCTAACAATTTATGAAAATAATTGATGTGGAGTCTAAGATTTTTAAGGCAATAACTTTTGATTTGTAGCTATTTTGAGCTCTCCTTTATACCAAAATGATTGTATCAAAATATACAATTTAGTAATATAGATATGTATCTATTTAGAGATATAAAAAAAAAATTAATACCTTCAAATGGTCACATATGATTTCTAAAAATTTATAAAAATAAATGACTTAGAGTCCAAACTTTCAAAGGCCATAAATTTTGATCCTAAATATGTTTT
>JARHVA010001008.1:1357500-1405000 GCA_037957365.1 Torreya grandis | reverse complement strand
ATAAAAATTTATGTATACTCTTTATATGAGCATACATAGATCATCACCCTATTTAGAGTGTTATGGTTGATAATGGGTTAAGAATTAGTATATGAATTATGACACTTTTATAGCATTTAGGGTATTTAGATCATGTTATATCCCCTACACACAAAATTATTAGTGTTTTTAGTGGTCATGTTCAAAGCTTCATCGAGGAGATTATCCTTTCATTATAAGTTGTACCAACACATGTGGCAATTCATTTCTTAGTAGTAACTAGGGTAGGTGTGTTTAATATGTTATTAGAAAGGCCATGGTTATAATAGATATGAGCCATCTCATTCATAGTGCAAAAATTCCTAAAATATATACATGGAAATTAGGTGGTCATAGTTGAGGGTCTTTTATATGAGTATCCTCTACCTATTTCATAGATAATTACATGACAGTTACCAATTATAACATAGTTACTAGATAGAACATAGTTATTAGTTTTTAATCATAACATACTTCTTATTGATACACCATAGAGTTTATTAGTCCATTAGTATAGGTGAGGTCTACTCAAATAGTATTAACACATAAACATACTCTACCATGGAGACCATTACTAGAGAGATCCATGTGTTAGAGATATGTTGTAGATTATATAGGGCCTTCCTCCACCCACTTTCTATCAATATTAGTATTATTGGGTTCTTGTGGTTCTCAACAGAGGGAACCTATGCCACCAATATATTATTCTACTAGATGGGTTTCTAAGACCCCTAAAATTCATAGGATAGCATAGTTAGTGCCACAAATTCCTAGCACCATTACAAAATCAAATATAAATATATAACACTTAGTACATTAGATCATGGGACCATAGTTGGCCTTTCACATAATGTGTACAATCATAGTTCCCTTATTTTACATAGGCCATAGTGATAGGGAGTCTATCATGAGACTCATTAGTTAGTATTGTTCCTCCCTTCTTGTACATACTTTCCCTCTCTCTTTTTCCTTATACATATTCATTTTCATATTGATTGTACATACTTTTACAAAAAAATCCAAAAAAAATATAATATGTTAAAAACACAAAAGACATTAAAATATTACTCAAAAAACACAAAATTATAGATTTTATGCATTACTATGTTTACATTTATTATATTTGATAGAAAATACATATGTTAGTTATCTTACTATAGTCAATTTTATCATAGATACATGTTTCACTTGTTCTTATCGAGTAGTTAAAGTTTTCTACAAGACTCAAGTCCACTACACAAATCTAGACTTACTATTATTTACCCACTAATGGAATATACACTGATATATGGGTCTTCACTTGACACATTCACCAACTTTGGGGCACCCTATACATAGTTTTAATTCCCAAATTTTATTTTATATACTCTACATCCCAACTTTTGCATTGTTATATCTTGATATTGATATTGCTACTCTTAAATTATTTTCTAGCTATTACTACTTTAGGTTAACATATGTACATCCTATAACTTACATATATTTTTATTACTTATTCATTCATACTTTAATTTATATCTTTCCTAGTTTAGACTTGATTATATCTCTATGCTTTTTTTTATTCAAGGGCATTTGAATATGCCCTTGCTCTTTAGATCTATGCCACTTATATTCATAATATGTATGATTTGGACATGTGTCCATGTCCTTATGTGTGCCTTCTTGATTATGTATGAAGACATTTGAACATGTCTTTCTATGTATCTCTATGCTAACTTACTTGTTTCTTGTGTATGTGTACATTTAAACATGCCTTTGTATGTCTTATTTTTTGAGATTTAGTGACATGGGCCCATGTCCCTTATATTTTGGCCCCTTAGTCTAATTTGTGTGCCTCATGTATTTTGTATGTATGATTTATTTTATATATAATGGCCATGACACTTTTATTTTATTATTACACACACTAATTTACAATTCCATGAGGGACTCCATACATCTACCCTTCCTAATTAGGTGTCATGATGTAAATCATGCCCCATCCCCCTAGGATAATTTTTACTTAGAATTTTTATTACATACATTGATTACATCTATCTAGACACCCTTGTGAATGCTAGATATCACATACATCCTAGATTACATACTTATGCTTAGATTATCTTACATTATAATGTTATGTGTGTATATTATATTGGATTATTATGTAGTTATCATATATGCTTTAGCTAACACACATTTTATAGAACTTTTCTATTGAGGAAAGTTATTTCATAGGTTTAAAAACTCCACTCAAAATATGGGGCATTAATAGGGATATATCATAGAAACCAGGCTCTTATATTGCACTTACAATTCATTTTTTAGTACACAAGCTCAGTTACATAAAATTAGACATAGGTAAACATAGTGGAAAAATAGTAACCCAAAAACTAGTACAGTTGCATAGAATTCAAACCAGAAGGACACTAATGCCTAAATTGAGATACTAGCACCAAATGGCACTATTGTCTAGTAACTTTAGTTTTAGAAAATCCTAGATTGGCCAAAATAATACTATAGGTAAAGTACATGTTTACATAGACTTAATTGCATATTTATCAATTATACTCAAATTTTCTCAAATTCATACTATTTCAGCTCATATTCATATCAATTTTATTAAATTAGGGCATCATGCATAGTATGACCATTCCCATATTGAATTCAACTAACTAGATATAGTATTACTCTCTATGTTTTATACACTCACATCATATTTTAGGTTATTATTTATGTCTCTAAATATATCATATAGGTTTTTAGTGTTTAAATAATACTTCTCATTTTAAAATTCTAGGAGTTCAGAGCATGAGTAGTAGGCTCTGGAAAATTAATGTTTACCTATGGTGAAATAGTGATAGAGTAATGAATGTTCCAAAAAAATTATAATAATTGATGGTTGGGAGCCATCATGGTCCAATTATTTATAAATTGTAAGTATATTTTCTAATGCTAGTGAATTATGATAAAATATTAAACTACAAATTAATCTAAATGGATATTTATAATGAAATTTAAGCTACAATTATCTGGTTAAAAAAGAAGCAAAAAAGAAGGGTAAGGTAGAAAGAAAACAAGTCATTACTGATCCTTGACTCAAATATCATGAGAAAGTTTCAATTATGATTGAACCTGAATTTACCAATATATGATGCAAAATAGCAAAAGCTCAGATCTCACCACACACTAGGAAAATTTATAAGGATAATATGGAATTATACAAGTAATAACTAAATTCACTTTAAAGAATTGTTATTAAACCCAAATAACATAAGCACATCTTAATACATAACAAATAAAACAAAGCGAAATCAAGATCCTTTAACTAATTTAGCGTATGCACAAATTAGAAACCCTATATCACAAATACAAATAAAAAATTCAAAGAAACTATTCAAATTCAAGCTTCAAAACCAATAATTGAGAGAAAACTATGTTAAAAATTGACACGCCAAATTTGGACAATCTTTGCAAAATTCCTTGAATGTATTAATTTCTCTAAGTATACAAATTTTGCTCAAAAATCTCTCCTTAAAAGATGGTAATACATGCATTTTATATAAATATTAAGTAGTATACTAGCTAGATACAAGATATAAAATGTACAATAAATAAAGACAACTATTCTTGTTTATAAAGTTCTAGAATACATTTGATTTTCTACACTAGACTGACCTAGAGGCAAATATGATAATAGACTAAAATATGCCTTTACAAAAGAATATTCCTATTTCAAATATTACAATGCTTTTATAAAAAATAAATTTTAATTAGGTGGGTTTATTATCAAAGGGTCCATTTTTTGTTCCTATAAAAGATCCATAGCCTTTTGATGTTGTACTTTGATAAGCTCCAAGTCCACAACTGACTTTAAGAGAGAGAGACATCATCTTGGTTTGCTAAGTTCTCAAAGTCTCTGTCATCTCTTGCCATTACTTCTTTGATGCTTATAGCTTCTACAATATTTTCTTTAGTAATGAATATCATGCCCAAAATTGTACTATTATCACTACCTAATTTACCTTAGCTTTAGCCCTTTACTTCCTTCATCACTATAGTGAATCTATGTTTATATTGTACATCATCAATAATCCCCAATGCAATAATCTTTGTAAGATTTTCCAACATGGTGCCAAGGAGATGATTAATTTTTAAAATCAACTCTTCATCATCTTTCAAAAGCCTATCCAAGCCTATAGACCAAGTACTTAAGCTCTGGATCTTATCCACTATTATCCCTAGTATAGCATCTAGGTGGGCTAGGATAATGGTTTTGAACATAAGAATATTATTCCTAATTAAATGTTGATAAGATCTCTTACTTTGGCCTCTATATCCCCAATCTATTACCATCCCTTTAGCCACCTTAAATTATTAGCTTAATACATCTTGCCTCAGCTTTATTGATTTTAAAGAATCAAATATATCAAAAAAGGATGCTTCAAACATGTTTATTATGGCCTTAAACACTGATAAAATGGATTGGGTATCTAAATTCTCCTTTTATTTCTCCAAATTATGAATTGTCTATATAATTTCCCTTATTCCTACTCTGACATGGGATGAATGAGCCTTTGTTATACTCCCAATGTCTTCCTCATGTATGGGTAATTCACCAAGTTGCTACCCTTCAACTAGAGTTAAGACTGTAAAAGGTTCAAACTTTTGGAATGTGAATTCCTCTATCCCCACCATGGCCTTTCTTTTTGTTACCCTTTCTAATCTAGCTATCTCTGGATTAAATTTCATGGTGGTAGATGACTCTATAAATTTTGGAGGTTTTGGAACATCTACCCTTGTGCTACTTAATGCTCCTAAAGCATCCACCTTATTATCATCTAGCCCTATAGTAGTTACTATTCTTCTCTCTTATTTTTATTTCATTAAGGCCTTTATCTATGGCTTTATTTCATTGTGAACATCAATGTTGATAGCCTTGGTCAAGGCCCATGAGTGAGAATAGGAAAGGATATTCTATAACTTCCCATAGACAAACCAATTAGGGATGATTGGTCCATGAATGTGGTACTCCTCATTGAATAAACATATCTCACTAGTGGGATGAGAGAGAGTCAACTTTGGATTTTTCTATCCAATAAGGATAATTTCCAATTTTGATTTCCTCTTCCTAGATTAGGCCACTAAGACCATAATCAAGGCAACTTCTTTTCCCTTATCTTCTTACTTAGCTCCCTCTACTTGAACTTGAGCTTCTTCAACATGTGATTTTTATCCTTCATAGCCACATCATTAATAAGGACCTTGAAGGCATCCACTATTATTTCATCAAGCTCAAGGGTAATCATCTCTAAGTTCTCAACTATGGATGGTGGTCTTTGAGGGAGATATGAGGAAAAGGTCCCTCACCAGGTCTTTCCTCCAACTTTTCCTTGCTAGTTCCTTATATAATTTGTATAGGGGGATATGGTATTTCAATCTAGGATTGTTTTTAAGGTGACCTAGAAGGTCTAGGTACAAAATGATACTATAGAGGATGCATTTACCATATATTTTTTTGGTGGTTTGTCATCACTAGTCAATTCATGCACTAGCTTGAGGTTGGTTTTCTATAATCTAGCAAATACTTCCTCAACATTGTGGGAATTAATGTGGAGGGTATCATAAGGGCCCAATTAATTCTCATAGACTATATTAGGAAACCATTTTCTCTTTAAATGTGGGCCCACTATATTATTGGGGTCTTAATTCATGTGGTCATCCATATGAAACATAAAATACTCACTATGCTTAGCCATGGTGTTTACCTACTTCTAATATTTAAAAAATATTCTTCCAATTATCAAAGGAAAGGGATGGAAAAGGCCCTTCCTTTTCTCCTTGTAGATTCCATCAACACCATTAAGGAGTTGGGATGTAATTTCTAGTTCTACCATCTTGTTAGTAAATAAATGGGAAACCTATAGGGTGGGTCAAAATTCTCTCAATTTTGATTATAGTGCAATCTAGGTAAAACTAGATATCTCAAATAAGATCCATATAATTCTTAATCAAATGGCTCACCTTGGTCATAGGATAACCTATAATGGATTCTACCAAAGTAGGATAGACACAGTCATAAATGAATTGCATGTGGTGGTTGTACTTGAAGATGTGTATCTTTTAGTAATGGTAAGAAATTGTGGTTTTACCCTCAAGAGACCAGTTCTTGGCATTAGGGATCTTAGTGGAAGCTAGCAGATAATCTAAAAAATAATACATCATGAAGAATTATTTATTAGTATTCATCTCGATGGTTGTACATTATTTTCCTCAGCGGATACTAATCATATCCCCTATTAGAGGAATGGGCTCTTTCTCCACCATAAAGTAAACATAAGACACCCAACTCTTATTGACATGTGGTTGTAGGGGCTCTAGATAGTTTGTTTAAAATGGTCATGATTACCCTAATTCCTTCTATAAACTAATCAATTATGATCCTTCCCTAAAATTCCTAGAATACATGGTTCCATTGCAATAACCATAGCCTGAGGATGGTGTCTAAGTAATTTTACTAGTCTATTCCTTGATTTTGGGTAGGTCAACATGGGGTTTTAGGAGCTTATAATATCTCTAAAAGGACAATGGGACAATGTAATTAAATCTCCTAAATATTCCCTCATGGATAATACAATCATTATCAATTCTACAATCAATAACAATTGAAGAAAGGACATCAATGCAATGAAGTACTTCTAGTTTGGTAGTAATATGATGGAGGCCAACCATTTCAACTATGACTAAGACATAATATCTCCTATTAACCATGGAAATCCTCTACTCCTCCTTAGTGATGGGATTCATCTCCTCTATGGTATAAAAGAGTTTAGACCAATTCTTACTACCATTGTTCAGGGTTGTGACATCTAGCTCAATATCTTTGAAAACTCTTACTTCACTATCTATAAACAGATACAACTTTGTCTCATATCTTAATTATTGCCTTCAAGATGTCATGGCTTCTACACTTGAAAATTATTCATATCTATATTTAAAATGGCTTTTTTCTAACTCTTTTTTCCTCAAAACATAATCAAGCTTCTCTAAATTCATAATAATCAATTCAAGTTTACTTAGGGTCTTTTTATGCAAGTTAGGGATTTGAAGCTTTAATGGTGGTAGATCATTTAGAGTTAAGCTAATATGTGCTTTGAATTTGATTTGTACATTTGAATTTATAAATTTGAATTCTTAGGCACATAATATCTCCTCTTTTATCATTTTATTCTTGCATGACGCTTATATGGCATGAATCTAGAACCTTTCATGGCATTTTTCATAAAATACTTTGAAGCACTAACCATTGGCTTTGAATTTGATTTGTACATTTGCCTTTATAAATTTTAATTCTTAGGCACATAATATCTCCTCTTTTATCATTTTATGCTTGCATGACGCTTATATGGCATGAATCTAGAACCTTTTATGGCATTTTTCATAAATTACTTTGAAGCACTAACCATTGGCATTTAAAAATTCCCTTTTGTTTCATGCCATTAGATCAAGATACTTGGATCAAAGTGGGCCATTGATTGTGAACTTGGTCCTTGCTTGTTGTTGGTCCTTTTTGTTACTAAGCCTCATGGTTTTTCTACTTGGCACCTCTATAGGACTTTTGAGCTTTAGTACCCATGTCAGTTGTACTTCAAATATGTGTTTGTCATGCATAAATCTTATGGGATCTCAAAACCTCATTGAAAAGACATCAAGGTCCTCTCACCATTGGGTCATCCTTCCATGATGAATTATAAGCCATAGGATCTGTAAAGATGCATAGGATTTAAGTCAGTGCATAATCATAAAAAAGAACTTGAGCTAAAATGCTTTAACCTAAGTCTATTTCATATTAATAAACATAAAAATACTTAGGTTTAAATAATTTTATGCTAAGTTTTAAATCAATTGACTTAGGTTTAAATATCTTAGGCTAAGGATTGTTTCCTATTTATCAAACATGAAATAAAATTTAGGCTAAAGTATTTATGCCTAAGTTTTCTTGATTTATACAAAAGGGGCCATGGTTAAATATTTTAGGCCAAAGTCTACATTATGTTTAATAAACACAATATATACTTTAGGCTAAAATACTTATGTTAAACTCTTATAACATGTACAAAGGGGTCTAAACGATATAATGATCAAGTGCCAAATTTTGACATAGAGATTTATTGTATTAATAAAAACAATAAGATTTTCAGTTAAAAGCATTTGGGATAAGTTTCATGTCACAAATATTCCTTTTAAAATAAGGCTTAGTATAAATCTCTATCCTAAGGTTCACAACATTTAAACAAATTAAATGGGGATATTAAGATATAGACTTAGACTAAATTCATTTCTATATATATTTAGACCGATGAGACAATTTCAATATTTGTAGTTTAAATATTTCAAGTGTTTGAACATCCTCCGAGGGCTTCCATTAGTCTGCAAGGCAATTCACAAGATTTCTAAATGGCATTTCAGAGTGTATCTTGATCTTGGGCAAAATAATTCATTAGCTTAAGTTTGAAATTCTCACAGACATCATATACATCCTTGTGGACATCAAATGATGATTAAACAAATGCCAATTTTAAGCTCGTAAAGTTCTTAGCTCTGATGGGCTTAAATTTGATGGTCATGTAGATGTCAAATACATCCTCATGTATGTCAAATGATGATCATGTGAATTCCAATTTTAATCTCATCAAAATCCTATGTTCTAATGTGAGAGTGTCACTTGGTGGCTCTATGAGGCTTCTCAAGTTTTTAGACTTAATTCACTCCATCTGATTAAAAATCATGATGAAGCAAGGGTTTTCTAATTGTGATCTAGGATCTTGTTCGTGATTAGTCATTTCCAACATGTAGGACCCTTTTATTTTAATCTTTGAATATAGGAATGACATGTGGCAACTTCATGGCCTTTTAAGACTTTAAATTTTCAATGGTTTCCTCACTCTATCTGATATTTGGTCCATAATGAAGCAATAACCATTGATCATGATCTGAGTGCTCGAACATGGATTAGAGGACTAATTGATATATTCTATCAATATTTCCTCACTCTATTGGATCAAAAGTCTATAAGGTAGTGTGGATCATTAGATCATATAAGATGCATGCTATTTAAGTTAGAACTAAGATGAAATAATACTTAGGCTAAAACACTTAGTTTAAGGTTTCATTCATATTGATAAATAAAAATGGGTCCTTAACATATATACTTATACTGAGTAAGAAATAACCAAAGGAACCACAAATTAAATATAAAAGGATCTTGAAAACATGAATATTAAGCTTTAGAGATAAAAACTTAGGCTAAAGTATTAATCCTAAGGTCTTGTTCATGTTAATAAACACGAACAGGGCCTTAGGGTTAAGGATTTAGGCTAAAGTTATAATAAAGAGGATCATGCTATAAAAGAGATTTTTCTAGGAAAATCAAAAGGGACCCTCAACATAAAAATAGACCACATTAGAAAATATAAAGGACCCTACCAACATAATATTGAACCATGTTAGAGTTATAGGAAACATAAGGGGAAAAAATAAAGAGGGACCAAGGCATATATTTTTAGGCTAAGGTTTGGTTGTGTTAAAAAATATGACCAAGACTTAATATAAAAATATGGCTTAAGTCAAAAATAAAATTAAATATTCTCACCAATTTGCTCCTACTAAATTCAAATTCAAACTTTGAAGCCAGGATTTATGCCAGTATTTTAGGACATGAATCTACCAACAAGGGCTCCATGAAACCTATAACTTAAAGACATGAAGACCAATCATTAGCAAATATAAGGCAAGCTTAAAGTAAAACATAACTTAGTAAGCTAATATTATCAAAGTAGATGATTTTCATATTCTAATAATATTCAAATATGCCATGCATTCAAGGCTAATCTTCAAAATATCTCAAGGGTCCCAATTTTTTAAAAATGGGGGTATGTTGACCTAAAAAAATGGTGACTTCTAGGGGAAAAATAAAAATATATTAGAACTTAGAGACGCTTGTTTAGACAAATAACTAAGTCATCCACTCCATTATTTTATGTCATTATCTAGATCAATTTATTATTGAAATAAACCTTACACTTGTAGAATTGGGATCAAATATTAAGACATAGACATGTTGTGTGTGTTTTTTGATTCCACTTACTATTCTCCATGGGATTTAGGGGACAAATTCTACATTCATATATTTAATAATTAACACTAACTTAGAGAAGTCTTAGATATCCATTAAGAACCATGCTTCCATTTTAGGGAAGGCTTGGGCATTGCTCTATTTCTAGTCAAGCATCCATAGCTCCAACAAAGATTACTTTGACTATTTTTGTTACCTTGCTCAACTACCAGCTAGGCATCCATAGCCCTAGTGGAGATTACCATAATCACCTATGCTTGAAAATATTTTGATTTTACATTACATTCTCATTTTTTTGTATTTTTAGAACTTTTATGCTTTCAACAAGGTTGAGAACCAGGGTAGCCAAGTTTAAGGATTTGGTCAAGTGTTTAATCTTTAGAAAATCACTTATGGATGTAATAATTTTCCCAAGTAAGGATGTTTAATAAGTGCAAGCATGACTATGTATTGATAGATTAAGCTTTCATCCTATAAGTGCAAATTTTCATAAAACCAAATTTTGGTCAAGACAATGTTCAAATTCTCATAAAATAATTAACTTACTCATCAATCTTTACAAATTTCTTAAAATAACAACATTAGGTTCACATTTCAGATCCATAGTTAGCACATATATTAGGTTCATACCCACTTTCTTAGATTTTGGGTTTTTAAGTAAACTAAATAGACTTTGAGCTTAGGGTTTTCTAAAAAGACTTATTATAATCAAGGAAATAGGTAACAAAATCAAACACACAATAAAAAGTAACAAAGAAAGAAATCAATTAAATCTGTATATGATTATATACAAATAAGGGAAAAGAAGGAAAGACTAAAAAAAATCTAACTAACCTACCTACACTAAGTCTAACCATATTATAGTTTACTCCATAAAGACCTCAAGAGGAGTAGTAGAGAAGAAATGATTGAGGTACTACCCATTGGTGGGCAGTGTGTACTCTGCTCCTTGTAGATCCTTGAGCTTGAAGGTGTTATTTCTCAATGTGCCTACAAGATGATATGGATTAATCTATAAAGGTGTAAATTTGGCATGCTTTCCCTTAGGCTTGGATGCTTTGTCCCAAAGGAGAACTAGGCCCCTTGTTTAAACACCTTAATCTTTGACCTTTTATCAAACCATCTCTTCACTATGGTCTAATGGCTACTAAAATCAACAAAGGATTTATCCCTTACATCTTCCATCTAAATGATATCTAGAAATATTGAATTTTCAAGCTCCTGGCCCTCTTTCATATATTATTGCATTAATTTATACATGAGAAGATTGACAGTGATAGGAAATGTGGGATCCTATCCATATACCAATAGAAAAGGTGATGCCTTTAAGGCTTGTTTAATCCTTATCTTATCTGCCCATAATGCATACTTGAGTAGCTTGTGCCAAGTATTAGGCTTGTCTACACCAGACTTATTGATTTCTTTCATTAGGTTCTTATTGGTAGATTTAGAGACTCTATTTCCTTAGGGATAATGGTTGGAGAAAACTTAATATAAATTCCATTATCATATTCCTATTCAGTCATCTCTATGGATGTAAATGTAGAACCATTATTACACACTAGAGAGATTGGAGTTTTAAATCTAGTACATATGTTCTCCTCCAAGAAATTGATCACTTCCTCCATCCTACATTATTTAGTGGTTACAACTTCAACCCACCTTATGTAATAATATATATTAGTCAAGATGAATTTGTAACCTTCAAATGAATTGGGGTTAATCACTTCTAAAAATTCCAACTCCTATTGTTAAAATGGTTTGTCAACCATGATTGGTTGCAAAGGCATTACTACCTTAGGCTACTTGGTGATAAAGATTTGGTAAGAGTGACATCCCATCACATGTTTGTGAGCATATTTGAAAATAGTTGACCAATAGTAGCCAACTCTAAGGATATTATGGACTATAATATTCCCTTATGAGTGTCCATTGCCAAGTTTCTCATGAAAGGTGCTCATGATCTAGGTAGCTTCCTCTTTTGAGACACACCTCATGTAGACCCCTTCAAATTTATTAATGTATAAAATTCCATTTTTTTATCAACTAATTGGTTATTTTGAGTCTTAGAGCCCTCTTTTACTCCCTTGTCAACCTTATAGGATATGTACCATTAATTAGTAAATAAATGATGAAATCATACCATTCACTAGCTTGAAAGTTTTTCTAGTTAACTTGCATAATACTTAGCCTAGGGATGGTATTATCAATCATTTAGATCAAGCCTTAACACCTTAATAGTTTTGATGTTTTTATTTTTATGTCATATTATTGCAAAATTGACATCCATTTACCTCTACATTCTCCCAACTCATTCTAGCTTAGTATAAGTTTGGTGGCAAGATCAAGTAGAATAGCATGCACCTTATTTATAAGGATGTAATGCATCAATTTCTTTACTACCTTAACTAATGCATATGCTTGTTTATCAATCAATGAATAGTTCAATTCAAAATTCTTGAAGCTAGTACTCATTAAAGCTATTGGGTGATCCAATCCATCAACTTTTTGAGTTAAAACTACAGCCATAGTATGGTCAAAAGCAAAATAATAGAGATAAAATTCCTTTGAAAAGTAAAGACTGGAGCTTGGTCAATGGCTTCATTGATATCATTGAATGCCTTCCTAGATTCTTCATTCCATGTGACCTTGGAATCCTTATTTATCATGTCATTTAATGACTTGAAAAACTCTATAAAGCCAAAAATGAACTTTCTTACAAAATTTATCTTACCAAAGAATGACTTTAGCTCTTTTCTATTGTTTCGGGGCTATATTATAGATATGGCCTCTTTTCTTTTAGAATCTATAGAGATCTCATCCTTAGTTATGAAATGACCCAAAAATTAGCCTCTAGTAACACATAATATACTATTATTAGGGTTTAAGGAGATTTTATACCTTTTACATCTCTCAAAATCTTGTTGTAATGGCATAAAGTGATCTTCCCTATTTTTAGAAAAAAGTGTTAGATCATCCATATATATGATGCACTTACCTATTAGACCTTGAAAGGCATGGTTCATGGACCTTTGAAAAGTATCTCTTACATTTATTATCCCAAAGGGAATTATTTTGTAGATGAAGGTTCTTCATTTGGTTGTGAATTTTGTTTTCATCCTATCTTCCCTATCAACCAACACCTAGTTATAACTTGAAAAGCCATCAAGAAAAAATATCATGGTTAAACCTAAAACAACTTGTATCACTTGGTAAAGAGAAGGAAAACGATAGTTATCATTTTTATATGCCTTGATCAAGTTACTAAATTCAATTCATAGCCTAAAATCATGATTATTCTTCTTGATTGGCACTAGATTGGCCACCTAAGTAGAGTGTTTGATGGGAAACACAATTCTAGCATCAAGTAATCTCCTAACCTCTTCAAAGATCATTGGTTCTAAGATAGGGTTCATAGGTATTTTATTTTGTTTTAAGGGATTAAAACTTTATTTAAGGGGTATAGTATGTGTGATGACCCTTAAATCAAATACCTTTAATCCATCAAATGACCAAGCTATAACATCCTTATACCTAGTTAGCAACTCCTTGGCCTTTTTGTTGTCAATATTGGTGCAGGCCTTTCCCATGTTGACTAGTTGGGGTTTATCTTAAGGGCTAAGATAAATTTCATTATAGTCCTTCCCACTTAGCTTTGGAATATTATAATTCTTGGCCAACTTTTCTTGATTAAATAGCCTTTCTAAGGTAATCATCCCATTAGGGATCTTGTTATCATTTAGTTGAATGACTTTACCATCAAATTTGTCTTCCTTAAGTGTTTCTTAATCAATTTCATCAATAATATGAGCCCCAAATTATATATAATTAGTCATGAAATATAATATCTATTGATCATCACTAAATACTTGAAAATGGTTCACAATATTAGGCACTAAAGGATAAGGTATCAACCTAATGCTGAAGTTTGGGAAGTCTTAGTTGGGCATGAGGTTGGTTATAGTAGATGCCAAATCATTAAAATATTTGTTCTCCTCCTTTAGGATGGAGACAATTCTAAAATCATCAAAAGACTCAATGATATCCTCGACCCTAAACTTATACCTCATAAGGTATGAGAGCTTACATTGATATTTGTTTCTTACTTGGTTGACTACTAGTTCTAAGTGTCCATAGACTAATAGTTCTTTGACCTTATTCTTTATATCAAATTTCAAGCCTAGGATAATGGCCTCATATTAAATAATTTTTTTAGTAAAATTTAATTTTATCATATAATAATAATTGTATTTCTTACCAATAGGGTCAATAAGGACAACACCAACTCCATATCTAGTCTTACACCTAACACCATCAAAATTTAACTTCCACAGTCTAGGAAAAACATGAGTGATTTTATGATCACACACCTTGGGAGCCTATAAGGTGAATACCCCTAAGTCTAATTAAATTATGTTAAGCCTTTCATTGATGGCATTATAATCAGTGATCATGTGTTTCAATCTTGGCTCTTTTTCAACCCTGATCTGATTAGCAACTCCCTTCCAAGGTAGCCATAAATGTGAACAATATATGGACATGTAACCATTAAAATCCATGGTCCATTCCCTACTTAACAAGATCCCATTAACATCAATAATATCAACAATTTAAATTTCAATAAACTACTACACTCTAGGCTCAAAATCCAATTACATATGGATATTTCAAAGTTACCCAATTACCTTGACTCTAGATTTGTCTAAGTTATAAATCTATCAAAATTAATAAGAGTCAAGCCAATTTATTTGAAAATACCTAATGGCATGATATTGGTATATGTTCTATAAGATAATAAGTAATTATGCAAATTCTTACCAAACATCCTGATAGTGAGTAGGAAGGGAGGAGGCTATACTTTAGCTTTGTGTGTAGTCACACTAACATGGTCAACCTTTGGAGGTTTGTTGGACTTCTTTGATAATGATTCTAGTACGAGGTCCCTTTGTTCTATAATCTATGTCAGTTCATGTAAAGTGATGTTAGCCTTTATCTTCTTCATATCTTTAACAATGTTATATATAGTTTTATTAGAATTAGGAACATCAATGTTGGGCTTAGAGATACTCCCTTTAGTTGGCTTTATATTATTGCTTAAAAAAGTATTAGGAGGAGTTATAAAGTTATTTGAAGGCATCGAGGTAGTCAAGGTTTGATTTTTCTCTTCATTCCTCAAGGGATAAGTCTTCTTCAAGAATTATTGGAAGTCCTATATCTCCTCAAGGATCTCATCAAGTTCATTCTCCTCTTGAAAGGGGAAATCAAATGTCTCCACCATAAAGGCTTGATAAGATGATTTAGATCCACAAGTGTTTGCACCACTATCCTTATTAGGGACCTCTTTAAATGTATCCAACTCCTCTTAAAAAGCTTCAAAATCTTTGAAAAATGTTACACAATCAATCTCTCCATGCTTGGTTGTCTAATGCACTCTAAAATAATTAGGTAATGTAATGTTAGTAATATTAATGTCCATAGTCTTATTGATGAAAGATGGCTCATTATTCTTATTATTATGAAAATTTTCATTATGAAATCTATTGTTTGGCCTATGAAAACTTTGAAATGATAAGTTCCTACTAGAGTTTTCTCTAGTTACCTACTTTTTTATGCAACTAAAGGAAATTAGTGCTTAATTTTTTGACCATTTTCAAGATAGACTCATTCTCATTCTTGGGAGTTTCAAAATTATGCACCTAGTTATTATTAGTATCAATAGTTGGTACTAAATCTCTTTGATCATTTTCATTAAATCCATCAATAAGATGACTCAAGAATCCTAAGTATTGATTGGGAGCAACATGACTCAAGGATAATTGATTTAGATTTGGGAGTTGGTTCAAGGCTGTAATATTGTGGTTATTGTTGGGGAAGATGTTTAGAATGGGTATATGTGGGTTGATATTTGGGACTGATTAGGTCACTTATCCTTGGGGTTGAATTTGATCATTAATGATCAATAATTTAGAATAATCCTTGGCTAATGAAGATATATCTGGAATATATCTTTTTAGGACTATAGAAGTCATGGGATCCACTACATCCTTGTATATTTCTAAAGCTAAAACATCATTAGGTTTATAAGGTTATATGGTCCTATTATAATTTTTTTAAAAATTTTCATTAAATGACCTTATAGACTCTTTTACATCCCTCCTTATTATGGTGAACTAATGGTATATGACACATGGACTAACAATCTTACCAAACTAGTCTATAAAAACATTAGTGAAACCATCTTAGCTAATAATATAATTATCAAGAAAGTTCAAAAACCATTAGTAGGTAGAATATTTAAAAGTAAAGGGAAACAACCTACATGCTACATCTTCATGCACAAATTTAGAAACCTTAAGGGAACTTAAAATATTTAATGTGTTGTTCAACAATCACTATACTATTTAGACTAAATGTAGCCAAATACTTTTTAGAGTTATGTGGGAGATCATGTACCACACATAGCACAGTGATTGAAGAGTCTCCTAACCAAGCTATACTTGGATGAAGGTTTAAGGCAAATTTACATTGAAGAGGTGAAGTAATCAAAGATTTTAATCTCTTGCATCTACCTTTATCACACCTAGCTCTTTTATGAACTTTAAGTTCAAGAAAAGGTTCCCTTGTCATTGAGTGTGATCTGGTTTGAATCCTTGGAAATTCCATATTGAAGATTGAGTATCTTTTTTTAAATAAAATGTATCAGGTTAATATTTATAAATAACAAGGATTAAACCTATAGATTAAGCTATTTTTTCAAAGACTATGTAAAGGACATAAACCTTTGACTAAGATAGTTCAAGGATGTGTTTAATTACATAAATATGATCTATATTTATAATTATAAGTTCAAATAAACTCATATCTATGAAAGATATGCCAACCCTTTATAAAAAGAAGCTATCCTAACCTCAAATAATATAGATTCTCAAGTATTAAGCCAAACTTACCAAAAAGAGCATCAAACCTCAAATAACTGTGACTTTTGTTGAAGGAAGCATAAAGATAGGTCAAAGACTATAAATATCAATGATATTTATAATTATATGCAAAGAATTTCTCAAAATCACAAAGATAAAATCAATCTTAGATCAAAATACCCTAAGACTAACAAAGATTCAAACAATTCTCAAATATGGACCTCCTTCTAATGCTAGTGGAATGCTCTCCTATTGATGCCTCTAAAAGTATAAAAGGTGTTCTTAGTGTTCAAAGAACACTTCTCATTTTAGAATTATAGGAATTTAGAGCATGATTAATAGGTTGTGGAAACTTAATGTTTACCTATGGTGAAATATTGATAGAGTAATAAATGTTCCATAAAATTTATAATAATTGATGGCTGGGAGCCATCATGGTCCAATTATTTATAAATTATAAGTATCTTTGCTAATTCTAGTGAATTATGATCAAAACTTAAACTCAAAATTAATCTAAATGGATATTTATAGTGAAATTTAAGCTACAATGATCTGGTTAAAAAAGAAGCAAAAAGGAAGGGTAAGGTAGAAAGAAAACAAGTGATTATTGATCCTTGACTCAAATATCATGACAAAGTTTCAATTATGACTGAACCTGCATTTTACCAATATATGATACAAGATAGAAAAATCTCAAAAATCACATCATACTAGGCAAATTTCTAAGGATAATATGGAATTATACAAGTAAGAACTAGATTTCACTTTAAAGAATTGTTACTAAACCCAAATAGCATAAGCAAATCTAAATATAAAATGAAGCGAATTCAAGATCCTTCAACTAATTTAGCATAAGCACAAATTAGCAACTCTATATCATAAATAAAAATTTAGAATTTAAATAAACTATTCAAATTCAAGCTTCAAAACAAATAATTGAGAGAAAGCTATATTAATAATTGACACATCAAATTTGGACAATCTTTGCATAATTCTTTGATTGTATTAATTTCTATAAGTATACAATTTTTGCTAAAATATCTCTCTCCTTACAAGATGGTAATATGCCTTCTGTAGAAATATTAGGTAGTATAACAGTCAGCTACAAGATACAAAATGTATAAAAGATAAGGAAAATTACTCTTTTTTAGAAAGTTCTAGAATATATTTGCTTTTATATACTAGAATGACTTAGAGGCAAATATGCTAACAGACTAGCATATGCCTTTACAAAATAATATTCTTATTTCAAATATTGCAATGTTTTTACAAAAAATGAATATTAATTAGGTGGGCCCATTGTTGAAGGGTTTCCTTGTAGCTCTTGTAGAAGCTCCATAGCTTTTTTATGCTATTCTTTGATAAGCTCTAGGTCCATAGCCAGCTTCAGGAGGGAGACATCTTCTTCGTATGCTAAGTCCTCAAAGTCTCTATCATCCATTTCCATTGCTTCCTTGATGCTTCTTGCTTCTACAATCTTTTCTTTAGTATTGAAGATCATGCCCAAAATTATACTATTATCACTACCTAATTTATCTTAAATTTTGCCCTTTACTTCACCACTAAAGTTAATATATGTTTATACTCTACATCATCAATAATCCCCAAGGATATAGTCTTGGTAATATTTACCAACATGGTGCCAAAGAGCTACTTAATTATACCAATCAACTCTTCATCATCCTTTAAAATCCTATTCAAACCTACCAACTAAGTACTTAAGCTTTAGATCTTATCCATCATTATCCCTAGTATAACATTTAGGTGGGATAGGCTAATGGTTTTGAAGTTATTAATCTTATTCCTAATCAATATGCTAATAATATCTCTCATTTTGGCCTCTACATCTTACCACTCTATTACTAGCCCTTTAGCGACCTCACTTTATTAGCTTAATGCATCTTGACTTAAATTTATTGATTTTAAAGAGTCAAACATATCAAAAAAGGATGCTTCAAACATGTTCATTATGGCCTTTGACATTGATAAAATATCCTAGGTCTTTAAGTTCTCCTTCTCTTTCTCCAAATTATGAATCCTCTATTTCATTCCCCTTATTACTACTTTTACTTAGGTTGAATGAGCCTCTGTTAGGCTCTCAATATCTTCCAGATGTATGGGTATTTCACCAAGTTTTTTCCCTTCAACTGGAGTTAATATTTTGAAAGGTTCAACCTTTTGGAATGTGAATTCATTTATCCCCACCCTGGCCTTTCTTTTTTTTACCCTTTCTAATCCATCTATTTCTAGATTGAATTGCATGGTGCTAAATGACTCTATGAATTTTAGAGGTTTTAGGAGCTCTACCCTTATGCTACTTGATACTCATAGAGAATCCACCTTATTTTCATTTATCCCTATAGTATTTACTATTCTTATCTCTTCTTGTGTTTTTATTAAGACACTTATCCATGGCTTGATTTCCTCATGAACATTAATGTTGATAGCCTTGGTCAAGGCCCATGATGAGAATAGGAAGGTATATTCTACAAATTCCTATAGAAAAACTAATCAGGAATGATTGGTCCATGAATGGATTACTCCTCACTAAAAAAACTAATCTCACTTGTGGGATGAATGAGAGTCAACATTGGCTTTTTTATCCAATAGGGATAATTGCCAATTCTGATTTCCTCTTCCTAGGTTGGGCCACTGGGACCAGATCTAGAGTCACTTATTTTCCCTTATCTTCTTACTTAGTTCCCTCTTCTTGATCCCAAGATTATTCAACTTATGTTTATTATCCTTTAGATCCATATGATTCAATGAGTACATTGAGGGCATCCTCTACTATTTCATCAGGCTCAAGGGAATTTAAATCTAAGTGCTCAACTAGGGATGGTGGTCTTTGAGGGAGAGTTGAGGATGAAGGTACCTCACTAGGTCTTTCCTTCAAATTTTCCTTACTATATCCTTGGATAATTTGTATAGGGGGTTGTGGTAATTTCATCTAGGGTTGTTTTGGATGTGACCTAGAAGGTCGAAGTAGAAAATGATATTGCAAAGGATGTATTTTCCATAGCTCCCCTATTGGTTTGTTATCACTAGTAAATATATTCACCAAATTTAGGTTGGTTTTCTAGAATCTAGCCAATACTTTCTCAAAATTGTGGGCCTTGATGTGGAGGGTGTCATAAGGACCCAATTGATGCTCATAAACTAGCATAAGTAATTGTTCATTCTTTAAATGTGGACCCACTACATTCTTGGGGTCTTAATCCCTGAGGTCATCAAATTGAAACATAAAGGACTCTTTGTGCCTAGCTATGGTGTCCACTTACTTCTAATACCTAAAATATATTCTTCCAATTATCAAATAAAAGGGATGGAGAAAGCCCTTCCTTTCTCCTTATAGACTCTATCAATACAATTAAGGAGTTAAGATGTAATTTCCTATTCTACCATCTTGTTAGGAACATAAATAGGAAACTTATAGGGATGGGTCAAAATTCCCTCAATTTTGATTATAGTGCAATCTAGGTAAAACCAGATATCTCCCATTAGCTCCACATACTTCTTAATCAAAGGGCTCACCTTGGGCATATGAGACCCTATAATGGATTCTACCATAGTCAGATAGACACAATCACAAATGAATTGTATGTGATTTATATACTTAAAGATGTATAGCTTTGATTAATGGTGGGAAATTAAGGTTCTACCCTTAGGAAACTAGTTCTTGATGTTGGGGATCTTTGTGGAAGCTAGTAATGAATCTAGAAAATAAGACATCATGAAGAACTATTTTTTAGTCTTCGTCTTGATAGCTGCAAATTATTTTTGTAGGTGGATACTAATCATATCTCCTATTGGAATAATGAGCTCTTTCTCCACCATAAAGTAGACATAAGACACCCAAGTCTTGTTGACATATGCAGTTGTAGGGCCTATATATATATATATTTAACAAGGTCATGATTACCCTAATTCCTTTTCTAAACTGAATAATTGGGATTCTTCCCTCAAAGTCCTAGAATAATTGATTTTCTTGTATCAACCATGACTTGAGGATGGTGTCTAGGTCACTTTTACTTATCTATTCCTTAATTATGTGTATGTAAACATGGGGTTTTAGGAGCTTATAATATCTCTCAAAGGATAATGGGGAATTGTAAGTGACTCTCCTATAGCTTCCCTCATGGATAATCTAATCATTATCAATTATACAATGAGTAAAAATTGGAGCAAGGATGTTAATGCAATGGAGTACCTCTAGTTTAGTAGTAGCATGATGGAGGCCAATCATTTGAACTATGACTAGGTCATATTATCTCTTATTAACTATGGCAATACTTTGCTCCTCCTTGGTGATATGATTCATCTCCTCTATCTTCTAGAAGAGATTAGACCATTGCTTACCACCATTGTTTAGGGCTACAACATCTAACTCAATATCTTTGAAAACTCTTCCTTCACTATATATGGATAAATATAACTCTATCTCATCTCTTAATTATTCCCTTCGAGCTTCCATGGCTTTTATACTTATAAATTGTTCAAAACTAGAATGTAAATGGTATCTATGCTAAATATTTTGTGCTCAAAACACAATTAATCTTTAAATTAACTATAATCAATTTGAGTTTACTTAGGGTCTTTTTATGTAAGTTAGGGATTCAAAGATTTAGTGGTGATATCTCATTTAGAGTTCAGCTCATACATGATTTGGATTTGATTTAGACCTTTGCCTTTATATGTTTTCATTTTTAGGCACACACGATCTCCTCTTTTGTCATTTTCTACTTATGTGGCATCAATCTGGAACCTTTCATGGATTTTTTCATAAATACATTTAAAGCACTAGCTGTTGGCATTTAAAAATGCCCTTTTGTTTCATGTCATCAGATCAAGATCCTTAGATCAGTGTGGGATATTGATTTTAATCTAGGCCCTTAATTTTTATTGGTCCTTTTTGGTATTGAGCCTTATGGTTGTGCCACTTGGCACCTCTTTGGGCATTCCAAGCTCTAGTATCCTTATTAGTTGCACTTCAAATGTGTGTTCACCATGTATCAAGCTAGTGGGCTCTCAGAGCCTCATTGAAAATTCATTAACATCCTCATGCCATTATATCATCCTTTCATGATGAAGCACAAGCCATAGGATCTAAAAAGATGCAGAAGCTTTAATTCAGTGCATAATCATAAATAAGATCTTAGGATAAAATGATTATACCTAAGTTTATTTCATATTAATAAACATAAAAAGACTTAGATTTAAATAATTTTAATATAAGTTTTAAATCAATGGAATTAGGTTTAAATATCTTAGGCTAAGGCTTATTTCTTGTTTATCAAATGCAAAATAAACTTTATGCTAAAGTATTTATGCCTAAGTTTTGCCATGGTTAAATATTTTAGGCCAAACTCCATGTGTTTAAAAAACATAACATATATTTTGGGCTAAAATACTTATGTCAATATCTTAAAACATGTCCAAAGTGGTCAAAATGATATAATGATCAAGTGCCAAATTTTGACATAGAGATTTATTATATTAATAATCATAATAAGATCTTTAGTTAAAATCATTTGGGATAAGTTTCATGTCACAAAGATTCATTTTAAAATAAGGCTTATCATAAGTCTCTAGCCTAAGGTTCATGACATTTAAACAAATACAATGGGGACCTTAATATATAGGCTTAGACCAAATTCATTTTTGCATATATTTAGACCTATGAGACCCTTTCAATATTTTTATTTCAAAGTTTTCAAGTGTTTAAACATCCTTTGATGGTTTCCATTAGTCTGCATGGTAATTCATGAGCTTTCTAAACAAAATTTTATAGTGTATCTTGATCTTGGGTAAAATAATTCATTAGCTTAAATTTGATGATCTCGTGGACATCAAATATGTCCTCACAAACATCAAATGGTGGTCGCATAAATATTAATTTTAAGCTTGTGAAGTTCTTCGCTGTAATGGGCTTAAATTTGATAGTCAAATAGATGTCAAATATGTCCTTGTGGACATCAAATGATAGTCTTGATAATGCTAATTTTAAGCTTATTAAATTTGTCTCCTAATGTGAGAGTGCCACTTGGAAGCTTTGTGGGGATTCTTAAGATTTTAGACTTAATTCACTCCATCTGATTGAAAATCACAATGGAGCGAGGGCCATTTGATCATGATCTAAGAACTTACTCATGATTGGTCCTTTATGACATGTGGGACTCTCTTTTTTTAATCTTTGAATATGAGAATGCTATATGGAAACTCCATAGGCCTTCTGAGGCTATGACTTTTCAATGGTGTCCTTGCTCCATTTGATCTTTAGTTATGATGAATTGATAATTGTTGATCTTGATATGAGTGCTTTAACATGATTGGTTGGAGGACTAATTACTAGATTCTATCAAGATTTCCTCACTCTATTAGATCAAAGGGCCATAAGGTAGCATGGATCGTTGGACCTGCAAGATGAATGATATTTAAGTTAGACTTGGGATGAAATAATACTTAGGATAAAGCACTTAGACTAAGGTTTCATTCATATTAATAAAAATGAATGGGGCCTTAATATATAAACTTGTAATGAGTAGTAAATAACAAAAGGAACAATGAATTAAACATAAGAGGATCTTATAAACATGAACATTAGGTTCAAGAGATAAAAACATTGGTTAAATTATTAAGCCTAAGGTCTCATTCATATTAATAAACATGATCAAGGCCTTAGGGTTAAGGATTTAGGCTAAAGTTATAACAAAGAGGCTCATTCTATAAAAGAGATTTTACTAGGAAAATCAAAAGGGACCCTTAGCATAAAATTGTAACATGTTATATAATAAAAAGGACCCTATCAACATAATATTGAACCATGTTAGAGATATAAGAAACATAATAGGAAAAATAAAGAGGGACCAAGGTATATATTTTTAGACTAAGGTTTGGTTGTGTTAAAATATATGACCAAACCTTAACATAAAAATATGGCTTAAGTCCAAAACAAGTTTAAATATTCCTACCAATTTACTCCCACCAAATTCAAATTCAAACTTTGAACCAAGGGTTTATGCTAGCATTTTAGGACATGAATTACCAACAAGGGTTCCATGAAACCTATAACTTAAAAACATGAATACCAATCATTAGAAAATTTAAGGAAATCTTAAAGTAAAACATAACTTAGTAGCTAATTTTATCAAAGTGGATGATATTTAAATTCTAATAATGTTTAAATAGGCCATGCTTTCATGGCTAAGCTTTAAAATATCTCAAGTGTCCCAGTTTTAAAAAAATGGGAGTATGTTGACCTCAATAGTTATGCACCAATTTTATGCCTTACTCTATTTGTAGTGGTTGGCATTCCCAAGTGGGTCAGAGCCACTTAATGTATGTGAGTGGCCACATAACTCACATACATAGTTAGATATAACTAGTTATACATTTATAGTTACTTTACACATCTTAGTTTCAAATGCATCTAATACACATGGGTTGGTAATAATGGATTCATATCCTACTTTAGTTCTTAAGCCACCTACATGAGAGGGTTTGACACACTATCAGTCTAATCCAAATTAGTCATAGGTCATGATCCACCAAGTAGGGGTGGGAAGCGATGGATTCAAATCTAGATTGAGTTCTTAATCCACCCACACATGAGGATTGAACAATTTATTAGTTCAATCAAATTTATTCACCAATTCATCACTATATAAATGCACACATATAGGTTATCATCAAGTTCATGTATTAGTTCGCATACTCAGTGAGGTGTATTCATTCCTTTCCTTTTTTCCAACTCTTTACTTAGTTTTAATTAGTTTAGTCTTTAGATTTTGATATCTATTAAGGACAAATTTATGCACATTTAATTTATAAGACATGAATTGAGGCATGATTCATATACTTAGACCCAAATACACATACTCAAACCCATCTTCATAGTGTTCACCTCCTATGTAAGTCCATGTATGCTTCTTTTTCCTTTATCTTAGTCATTTCACTTTTTTCATTTATAGAATAAAAAGTGGGGAAAATGTAATCACCCAAAAGTGGTATTTAAGTGCTAAGAATGATAATTGAGAGTACCTATCCATATATTATCCTTATACATATTCTAGATCCTATTATCACATTTATCCAACCTTTATATTGGCCACAAGCATCCCTAGTCAGCTCTAAAGTAGTCCCAAACCCTCATTTACCAATCTTAACCCTTCATGCCTAGTGTTCTACCAACTAGACACTAGTGCCATAATAAAGATACTAGTGCCACATGGTGATAATGTCCCTAAAATGGTACCAATGTCCTTTATCCTATCTTTTCATAAATAGATATATTTTAAAAACTAAAACTTATTAAGGTCATCCTAGACATCTTTTATCATTTGCACAAGCAACATAATAGTATAAATACATGAATTTTAGCCCTATAACCACTAGATGGAAATGTATAGTCATATAAAATGTCAAAATTGGTAGTTTGAGTGTGGCTTGTGACACCCAACCCATAGGTCCCTGTTGCATGCTTTCATGACCTTCTATCCACCTTTTCACTGATACTTAGTCATTCGTAGAATTTCAAAACCTCATTCTAGATCAATCAGGCTCCATTTTCCATGCTTATTCCATCCCCATAGGTCCCAAGACTATAGAACAAGAGCATTGGGGTTGGATTATAACAATGGACCCAAGGGTGTCCTATTTTTAATGCTCTTATTCAATCATATTTCAAGCCTAAGTGACCATTTTCTCTTAATTCCTCTTCTTCATTATGTTAGCCTAACATGAATGCATCTAACCCCATGACCAATAGATCTCTATAAAAACCCATTCAATGTTCATTTAGAATGGGTTGGCAATTATCACAAAGTAAATCATAGAATACAAGAAAAACCACTAAAGCAAATTTCCCTATTCTTTACATACAACCATCTAATATAGCTATTATCATATTAAAACCCTCACACTAGTCCCTAACTACCTCAAGCACACCCATTTTAGTATTTTTGCATCTACTATTGTGAAAAGCACATCAAGTGGGAGAAATACATATGGCTTGATCCCTCTTTAGAGTATTGGTATGTAGGTAGTCTACCCCTATAAAGGGTGTGGATACACATTTAATGCATATTACACACACTAACCCCCATTATTTCTCAAAGTTTTCATTCAAGTTCAAGCATAAGAAAGATCTAGGGTTGGTTATTAAATTAGATCTATAATGAGCTCCATGGATATTCAAGACTCAGAATTTTATAAGTAGACTAATATAAGGATAACATATAAAACCTAGAATAAATAGATCTTTATGACCATTTTGGACAATAGTGGCAAGATCTATACTATAGTGTAGGACTATCCTTTCACCGAATAAAAGCTAGATCTTGATTTATTATGAGAGTGTCCCAATCCTGCACAACCAATAACAACTTTTGTTTTAGTTGTGTCAACCATGTTTAAGTTGACTTATATTTCTTATTTTATTACTATTTTTAGAAAGATACAAAGGTCAAATAAATTATACAAATCATTACTCTATTTATTGTAATATATTTTATTGATTTAGTCAAATTAGACCCTTAACTAAACTAGGAATAATACTCCAATATTCTTAAAATAGTTAAATCATTTGGTGAACCTGATTACTTTGTGCATAAAAACTCTAGAAATCCTAGGCTAAATTCCTTCATAATTTTTACAATATATTTTTTTAATTTTTTACGTGCCTATTTAAATAAAAAATTTAATTTAATTTTTAATATTTTATAGTAATTTTAAAAAAATATATTTTCTTACAAACCCTAATTACACATACTAGGTCCCTTTAAATCACATTTTTTCCTATTTTTTATGACTTTTACTTGCCTATTTAAATAAAAAATTCAATTTAATTTTTAAAATTCCATAGTAATTTTTAAAAAAATCTTCCAAACCCTAGTTGCACATACTAGGTCCCTTTAGATCACAAATTTTCCAATAATTTTTTACCTATAAATTTAAATTATAAATTTTTATTAAATTTTAAAATCCCTTAGTGATTTTAAAATAATATCATTTTTCAAAACCCTAGTTTTATATACTAGGTCCCATTACTTTTGAGGTTTCACCTTACATGTTTGTGAGCATTCGTATCCTTTTTATGCATATTCTAGTTCATTGTTTAGAATATATTCATTTAATCTACTCTTTCATTTTTCAAGTTTTTTTCCTTATGCCCTATAATCTCCTTTCATCTCTTCCTTTGAGATGAAGTGCAACACTTAGTGGGAACCCCTCTAAATTCACCAAGATTCCTTCAACCCAACCATATACCATGGATAAACAACCAACTTAGGTTCCTGTTATAGATCCTACACATCTAGATTACACTAATTTCCAAAATGATTAGTATGATAATAACAATGATGATACAAATATTGATGTTCATGACCCACCACATCAGACTCTTGATCCACTTCCACCTAGTATTGATAATAAAGTTGTCCTCAACAAAGATTTGATCCTACAAATTTTTCAAGAAAGACTCAGGAAATAGCCCTGAGATCATACTTTTAACATATAATCTATCATGTAAATAAAAAATACTAAGCAAGTTGAGTCTTCCATTCCTTCAGAGAAACTAATTACACATGACACTACAGGGCAACTATGTCTCAAAAACTCCTTATGGTAGCGTAACCTTCTTATGAGACACCATCAGTTATGGCTAGTACATATTTGTCTCTCAATATAGATTCCCTTGTGTAAGAGATAAGGTCTCTTCAATCTAAGGTGATACATGTTGAGCAAGGTGCCTCTAAACCTACACAGGCCTTGGATTATTTTTCTCTACTTCATACACTATTATCACATCATATTGCTTATACACCCTTTCCATAACATTTTGTTCAACCCAAGTTCACTATATATGATGGAGAGCATAATCTAGAGACACACTTGAGAGATTTTCATGTAGAATGCTTGGACTATGTGCCAAATGACTAGCTACTAACCAAACTATTTCTATGAAATCTAAAGGATTATACTTTACAATGGTTCTAGAGTCTACCAAATCATTTATTTAGTCAACATGTTCCTAGCTCATTTTAGCATTAACATTTGTGATAAAGTTTCCTATGCCCAAGTTGCACAACAAAAACAAAAGCCAAATAAGCATCTCACAAATTATGTTCTTTGATATAAGACTATCTTGGCTAAAATGATTAGCCCCATGGTTGATCAAGAGTTACAATATCTCTTCAAATAGAGTCTTTTACCAGCTTTGTATGAATCAATAATATTCAAAAGGTTCTCTTCCTTCACTAAGTTATGTCATACACTAAAGGAAAGGGAAGTCAAATTAATTTAAATGGGAAAACTCAAGTACATGAGCAATCAAAAATAACAAACAAGAGTAACAACAAAGTATTTTACAAATTAAAGGTCAATGATAGCAAGATTTAGAATCTATCTACAATCAATACAATTTTAGATCCCCCTCAGTGAGTGGTTTTATCATCACCTCCTTGGTGAACTTTTACTAATCTACCAGTATCTCTAGCCATAGTTTTATAGTAGTTATTGGAATGTAATATCATATCTCTCCCTTCTATCCAGAAAGTTGATCCAATAAAGCCTCTTCCATGGGGATATGATCAAAATGCATTTTGTGCTTTTAAAATGGTACTAAGCCACACAAAAAATAGATGCATCAATTTGAAACACAAGATACAAGACTTGATAGATGGTAACATTATTGATCTTGGCACTCGAGTTGAGCCTCCTCAGGTAAAGAAAACAAAGGACAACACTTTGAAAATATTTTTAGATCCTTTTTCATAGCATTATAAATAAGAAATAATGGATACATTATTTTTTCACCATGTATATCATGCACATCCCCCACCAGTTATATATCTATCACCTTCAATTGAGACACATCATTTAAGCAACATAATTGGTGTGTATAATTCTAGAGTTCTAGCTAGACCTTCCATCTCATTCTTAGAGTAGGAGATAGTTGAGGAGGATTTGGATTATCATACACTCTTTATTAGAGCTTACATTCATAATCATCCCATTCATAGTATTCTCATAGATAATGGATCCAACATGCATTTGGGACATTTAGATCAGGATATTACCCCAATGGACATAGTTATTAGTGGATTTAGTGGGCACATACATATTTAATTAGGTGAGATTGTACATGCTCTTTAGGTTGGTCCAAAACATGTGGCCATACCATTTACTATTATTCCGAATGTAGGAGTTTTTGATATGTTACTTGGCTGATCATAGATTTAGAAACTTTGAGTAGTACCTTTTATAATTTATAGATGCATGAAATTCATTCATGCTAATCAGGTTGTTATAGTTGGTGAAGTTCTATATGATTTATCACTCCCCACTTTAGATCCATCTACCATTTTTAAGTCACTAGTTTTAGTTCCACCACCAATTTTAGTTTTGCCACCAATTTTAGCTCTTCTTCCAGTTCAAATTTAGACATAGTCAAGGCCTCCATCACTAACACATAGATTTAATACACTTATATAAAGGTATCTTTTAGAGAAACCATAGTTTTAAAATTCTAGATAGCTTCTAGTTATAGTGTTCATAGCCAGGGCAATATCATTGAGGTCTCATGCCTTTACACATAGAGTACATGTTTAGATATCTTTTCCTAATACCAGATGGGTCCTTAAGAGCCATATAATTGCATCCACTTATTAGAGTTATAAGGGGACCCCATAGTTAGTTTCCACTATAGATATTTCAAAGCATTTCAACATATATAGATTTTAGAGTCACAGTATTATCCCTTCCATCGTGCTTCATGATCATGCATGATCCCTCTCATTGATACAAGACACCATGATAGGTAATCTCTCATGAGACTCATTGGTTAGTATCATTTCTTCTTAGTATTTCTTATATATAATTTATTTTCAATTATTTGTACATAGTCTTATGATTAATTATACATAGCTTATTATCAAAAATTTAAACACATTCAAATATATCAAAAATCTAAAAACATTCAAATATGTCAAAATACCAAAAGCAATATATAGCATTTCAAAATACAAAAATATTCAAATAATTCAAAAATATTTCAATTGTATGCATTCTCCATGATTTACATTTCTACTACTATGTTAGACATACATTTATTGTTATATGCTATTTTTTGTTGATTTATCTACATTACCATGCTTCACTTCATCTTCTTTAAGTGTGTGTAGTGACATCTAGCTCCTTGATTGATTCCATCTACCCATTTAGAGGACATCCTACTTCTACATTCGATACATACATTGATATATCTACCCACTGGGGGCGTCTTCTACATGACTACACCATCTAGGTTATGTCATTCCTACACCACACACTCTAGTTATCATGTTGATGTACATTACTTACTAGCTTACATAGATTACTCTATCGACATTCACTAGTATATATCACTTATGTATTTATTATCATTTGCCTAGTCTTATACTCCATGTATTGCATACTTTACATTTTTTGCTTTGATTAGTTAGATGTGATTGTATTTACAATATATTACATGATTTATTTTCTTACTTTGTGTAGCTATATGTGATTGCATTTCTTAGTTCCTATTTTGTCTCTTGTATGTGCCTTAGGACATTTGACAATGTCTTTTGCTTCTATTCTTATGTGTTCCTTAGGACATTTTCCAAAATCCTTTGCTTTTACTCTTCTATGTACTTGTGGCCTTCATGCCAAAATTTCTTATTTCCAATTGTATGGGTATGTGGAAATTGAACATGTCTTATATGATTGATTTCTAGTTTGAGTGACATGTGCCCATGTCCTTTGTTTACTTTTCCACTCTTGTATGTTTTTTGCTTCTTGTCTTGTGTGCTTATTTGCTTGTTTATTCTCCATTATTTGCCATGATCCACATCATGCATTATACTAATTTCTTGCAAGACATGATGCACATCATGCTCCATCCCTCCATGAAAAATAACAACTAACATTTCTAGTTTCAATTCTGTACATGACACATGTTATTACATTATTATATGTATCTAGGGATACCCCTATTGATCTAATAATCTCTCATAAAAACCATGATATATCTTGAGATATCTTATTTATTATCATTGTTATATCATGTATTTCATATAATAACACACTTGAAAGTATCTTTTTTCTAAGGAAAGTCATTGCAAGGTCTTCATTCCTACCCTCATAAAAGAGGGCAATAAATAAGGGTTTTATCATAGAGATCAGAGCTCCTAACCAGTTGAAAAAATAGTTTTTAGAACACTCGGAATATAAATTAGAGGTTAAACCAAGTAGAATAGACTATAAAAATAGTGGTAGTTACATAATAGTCATTAGTTTCAACAAAGAACAATAACATCAGACATGGATAATAGCATTGAACAATAGGGTGTCTTATTTTTTTCACTCTTATCCAAATAACAAAAAAATTATATTTTCTAAAAATAGGTAGAAAGGTAAACTCATCTACAGTTTTACACATATAAACTAGTTTATATTCAGTAGTTTTAGTATAGTTCTTCTCAGAGAATCTAGATATAGGGGTATTATACATGACATGAAGACTTTTACTTCTAGTTTCAGATTGGGTAGTTGGTATAACTTATAAATCAAAATCCATGTTATAGATATCAGTGGTTAGGGAAAATATGCATGGCACATTTGACTTATTTTCTTTCCAAGTTCAACATATTACCTAAGAATGCTTAGTAGTTGCATGCCTTATTCCATCTATAGGTGGTTGGCATCATTTTGAAGTAGATTTCATATAAGCCTAACCTCCACATTCCTGAGTGGCTTCCACATAATCCTATTTTATAGTTTTGGAGTGGCTTTCATATAAGCCTAAACTCCGCCTTATTTTGAGTTGACTAAGATTGGCCTAGTTTATAGTATACATTTGGCCATCCATGACACATTATCAGATTATAGAGCATTCATGGTCTTTAATATCCATTTCATACAACACACATTCATACTGGTATCAAATTATAACTTCACTTTATGGGGTAATGATGGATCCAAAGTACTAGCTATCCTTTATATTCTTGAGCCACCTAATTAGAGGGATTGGACACATAGTCTAAACATTGATTAACACATACATGATCATATAGCTTCACTTAGTGGACAATGATAGAGCCAAAGGGCTAGCCTTTGAATTCTTAAGCCACTCTTAGGGAATTGAGCACTTAGCTTGGTATAACACATACCTAGAATTACTCAGCATTATCCAACATCACTCAGTATCACAATAGATTTTTTATTGATTCGCATACCTGGTGAGGTGTATTCATTCCTTTTTATTCCTCTCTCTCTCTCTCTTACCCAACTTTATATGTTTTTATTTTAGATATAGTGTATCTAATAAGAACTAATATACTCTTGATTTTATTTTGTAGATTTACACTTATGACATGCTCTCTCTATGCACACCCAACATCACACAACTTCATGGGATTCACCCTTATAGGTAAGTTCATGTTTGTTTTCTATTTTTCCTTTATCTTAGTATTTCACTTTTCTCCATCACTAGAATAAAGTGGGATAAATGTAGTCATATAAAATACCAAAATTGGTATCTTGATTGTGGCTTATGACACCTAACCCATAAGTTCCTCTTGCATGCTCTCATGACCCTTCTATCCACCTTTTCACTAATTTACAATCATTCGTAGACTTCTAAAACCTCATTATAGCTCATCCAAGATTTATTTTCCATGATTATTCCCTCCCCCAAAGTCTTGAGCTTATAAGATAGGAGTGTTGGGGTTATACTATAGCATTGTACCCTAGGGTGTCCCATTTCTAGTGCTCTTATCCAATCACATTTTGATCTCAGGTGACCATTTTCTTCTGATTGTTCTTCTTAATTATGTTGGCCTAGTATAAATGCATCCAACACATGACCAATAGATATTTATAAAATCCCATTCAAAGTTCATTTAGAATGGGTTGCAAATTATCACAAAGAAAATCATATAATATAAGAAAACCCACTAATGCAAATTTCCCTAGTCTCTACATATAGCCATATAATATAGCTATCAACATATTCAAACCCTTACACTAGTCCCTAGCCACCTTAAACAAACCCATTTTAGCATTTTTTCATCTTCATTAAACTATTGCATAAAGCACATCAAGTGGAAGAATTACATATGGATTGATCCTTCTTTAGAGTATTGGTATGTAGGAAGTGTGCCCACACAAGGGGTGTGGATACACATTCAGTGCATCTTACACACACTAACCACCCCCTCTTTTTCAAAGTTTTCATTTAAGTTCAAGCACAATGAATAGCTAGGGTTGGAGATTAAATGACCTCTATAAGGAGATCCATCAATAGTCAAGACTCTAAATTTCATAGGTGGACTAATATAGGGACAATGGATAAAACATAGAAAACTCAAATCTCTATGACTAGTTTGGATAATAGCAACAAGACCTAGACTACAACACCAAACCCCAAAGTATCCTATTTTTGGCACTCATATCCTTTGACTGAATGACATCTAGATCTTGATTTTTGATAGTGTCCTAGTCTTACATACCTAGTACTAGATTTTATTTCAACCATCTCATTACTATTTAAGATAAGTTATATTTCTTCTATTTCATTACTATTTTTAGAAAGCTACTAATGTTAAATAAATTATACAAATTAGTACTCTATTTATTGTAATATATTTTACTAATTTAGTCAACTCATAACCTTAACTAAACTAGGAATAATACTCTAATATTCCCAAAATAGTTAAATCAAAATTAAATGCAAAATACGCATTCAAACTTAGAATAAGTTGAGAATAATTAAGGTTGTCAATCCCTATTCTACCCTACTTCTACATACCACCATCTACAGTATCCCTATGCTTAGATTATCTAAATTTATAGTCTCAAGCACATTTAAGGCACTTAATGCCACTATCATACTAACATCACTTGCATTTTCACTGGCACTTAGGTGGGGAGAACTACATTGGGCATGATCCCTCCTCTAAGTATTGATATGTAGGAAACACTTCATAATAGGGTGTTGAGTATGTCTAGCCTACCCTACTAACAAACAAATTTTAAGATCATGCCCTAGTTACATGAAGGATTAGGGGTTTACATAATAAATCAATCATTACAAGTAAAATACATAATTTAAAAACTCATGAAAATAGGAATAGACCTTAGAGATCAAGACATAGGTAGACCTAAAATATTAAGACAATCCTACATAGAGTACACTATTGCTAATATCAAGATACTACCACCACTTTTTGAATAATGTCACTATTATATAATTGTGGTGATACTATCTAGGTGGGGTTTTGACATTAGAATCTAATTTATGACACTTAAAATAGTTTCCATCTCAGTTTCCATCACCCAAATCATCCATATCAGGTGTTTTCTAGCTAAGTCATTACTTGCACTATTTATTACTATTTTTATAAAATTTAAAACTGTTAAATTATGTAACCAATAAATGGTTGTATTTATTTCATATTATTTACCTAATTTAGTCTACTCAATTATTTAACAAAAATAGAATTTACACTTTTGTAAGTCGTAAACAGTTAAAATAGATCTATAACTCTATTTAAGCTCTAGTTTATACCAAAATTATCATCTCAACAAGTAAAATTGAGAAATAAATAGCTCTATCCATTAAGGGATGTTTTTTAGAACTTTTTGGGCCTTTAGATGGTCACATATGGTCTCTTAAAAGTTTTGAAAACAAATGATATAAAGTCCAAATTTATAGAGGCCAGAACTTTTGATCTATAACTCTATTTGAGCTCTAATTTATATCAAAGCAATCATCTTAGAAAGAATAATTCAGCTGTGAATAAGTCTATCCATTTAGGACTCTCATATAGTCATGTATAGCCTCTAAAAAGTCCTACAAATAAATAATCTAGAGTCCAAATTTTTACAAACCCATAAATTTTGATTTTTAATATCTATTTTAGCTCTCATTTTTATCAAAATGACCATCTCAAAAAGTACAACTTATCCATAAATAGATATATGCATTTAGGGATATTTTTAGACCTTTTATGACTCTAAAGTGGTTACGTATGAGCTCCAAAAAACATTGAAAATAAATTATTTAGAGTGAAACCTTTTAGATGCCATAACTATTGATATTTAATTTTATTTGAACTTTCATTTGTACCTAAACAACTATCTTAGAAAGTTAAATTTATCCATAAATAGGTCTATCTATTTAGGGATCTTTTCAAAAAATTATAGACTCTCATATGTTCATGTATGGCCTCTAAAATGTTATGAAAATAAATTATGCATAGTCCAAACTTATACAGGCCATAAATTTTGATTCATAGCTCTGTTTGATCTCTCATTTGTGCCAAAATAATTGTATAAAAAATTACAATTCAACTATTTAGAGCTCTATCCATTTATAGATATTTTTAGAAAATTTTAAACCTTTATGTGGTCACATATGGATTTCAAAAAGTTTTGAAAATAAATGATGTACAGTCTAAAGTTTTGGAAGCCATAAATTTTGATCCATAATTCTATTTGAGCTCTCATTTACACTAAAACCATCATCTCAAAAAGTATAATTAAAACATAAACAAATCTATCCATTTAGAGATTATTTTAAAACTTTTATGACCCTCATATTGATGCATATGGATTCTAAAAAGTTTTGAAAGAAAATTATGCAAAGTCTAAACTTATAGAGGCCATAAATTTTGATCCTTCAATTTTTTTGAGATCTCATTTATAAAAAAATGACCATCTCAAAAAATAAAATTCAGCCATAAATATTTCTATCCCTTTAGCAATGTTTTCAAAATTTGATGACCATCATATTGTCACATATGGCCTTTACATTTTTTTGAAAAGAAATAATGTGAGGTTGAAAATTTAAGAACTTTTAGAGGCAATAAATTTTGATATGCAAATCTATTTGAAATCTTGTTTACACCAAAATGACCCTCCTAGAAATTTAAATTCAACCATAAAAACCTCTATTTGTTTTTAAATATTGTTTATAATTTTAGGAGACTTAGAAGGTTATATATGGAACTAGAATGTTTTGAAAATAAATAATGTGGAGCCAAAACTTTTGGAGACCATAAATTTTGATCTGTAACTCCATTTGAGCTCTTGTTTGTAACAAAATGACCCTCTTGGAAAGTACAATTCAGCCATATATAGCTTTATCCATTTTGTAATTTTGTTGAGAAATTTTCATACCCATATATGGTCATGTAAGGTCTCTAAAAAGTTTTAAAAATAAATAATGCAAATTCCAAAATTTTGGAGGCCATAATGTTTTATCTATAACTTCATTGGAGCTCTTATTTACACCAAAATGACTATCTCAGAGAGTAGAATTTGACCATAAATATCTCTATCCATTTTGGGATATTTTTTGAATTTTTTAGAACCTCATATAGTCATGCATGGCCTCAAAAAAGTTTACAAAATAAATAATGTGGAATTTAATATTCTGAAGGCCATAACTTTTAATTTTTAACTCTGTTTGAGCTTTCATTTACTTCAAAATGACTATTTTAGAAAGTAAAATTTAGGAATATATAGATCTATATATTTAGGGATGTTTTAAAAAAAATTATACACTTATATTTTCATGTATAGTCTCCTAAAATTTACATAAATAAATAAAAGATGTAGAGTTCAAACTACTAGAATTCATAACTTTTGATCTGTAAATATTTGTGAGCTCTTGTTTGCACCAAATTGACCATCTTGAAATTATAATTCATACATAAACATATATATCTATTTTAGGAATTTTTTATAAATTTTTTGACCCTTAAATGGTTATGTATGGCCTCTAAAGTTTTTTAAAGATAAATGATATAGAGTCTAAACTTCTAAAGGCCATAAATTTTGATTTGTAACTCCATTTGATCTCTCATTTATGCCAAAATGTTTATGTTATCAAGTAAAATTCATCCATGTATTGATATATCCATTTAGTGATGTTTTCATATCTTTTTAGACCCTTCAATGGTCATGTATAGACTCTAATGTTTTAAAAACAAATGATGTGGAACCCAAACTTCTAGAGGCCATAAATTTTGATGTCTAAATTCATTTGAGCACTCATTAACACCAAAATGACCATCTCATAAATTATGATACAACCAATAAAACTCTATCTAGTTAGATACATTTCCATAAATTTTCCAACCCTCAAATGGCTACATATGACATCTAAAAAAGTTTAAAATATAAATGATGTGGATTCCAAACTTATGGAGGCCATACATTTTGATATTTAACTCTATTTGAGATCTAGTTTATGCAAAAATGAAAGTATCAAAAAGTATAATTCAAAAATAAATACATTTATCCATTTAGGGTTGTCTTAGAAAAATTTTATACCCTCATATAGTCACGTATGACCTTTAAAAAGTTTTGAAAATAAATGATGCAGAGTCCAAACTTTTGGAGGCCATAAATGTTGGTCTCTAACTCCATTTGAGCTCTAGTTTACACCAAAATGACCATCTCAAAAAGATCAATTCAATGATAAATAGATATATCCATTTAGGGATATATTTTTTAAAAAAATAGACCCTCATATGGTCACATATGGATTTCAAAAAGTTATGAAAATAAGTGACATGGAGTCTAAACTTATAGAGGCCATAAATTTTGATTCATAAATCTATTTGATCTTTCATTTACACCAAATAATCATCTCAAAAATTAAAATTTATCCATAAATAATTATAACATTTAAATATGTATTAGAAATTTTCAAACCCTCAGATGGTCATGCAAATTTTATGATTTTTTTTGAAAACAAATGATGTGGAGTCTAAACTTTTGGAGGCCATAACTTTTGATCTGTAGCTATATTTGACCTTTCATTTATGCAAAAATTACCATTTAAAAAAGTACAATTTAGCCATAATTAGTTTTATCTATTTAGGAATGTTTAAATAATTTATTAGAAACTTAGAATCTCATTTATGGCTTTAAAAAAATAAAAATAAATGATACAGAGTCTAAACTTCCAAAGTCCATAACTTATGATCTATAACTTCATTTGAGCTCTTGTTTGTAACAAAATGACCATCCTTCAAGTTTTATCTATTTAGGTATTTTTAGGACTTTTGAGACCCTTATATGGTCATTTATGGTCTCTAAAAAGTTCTTAAAATAAATGATGCAAAGTCCAAATTTTTATAGGCCATAACTTTTTTATCCATAATTCCATTTGAACCCTCATTTATGCCAAAATGATTGTCTTAGAAATAAAAAATTATCCATAAATAAATATATCTATTTAGTGATGTTTAAAAAAAAATTAAGACAAAAAAATGGTCATGTATGACCTCTAAAAAGTTTTTAAAATAAATGACGAAAAATCTAAAGTTATAGAGGCCATAAATTTTGATACAGTGTATTTGAGCTCTCACACCAAAACAACCATATCATAAATTAAAATTAAGCCATAAATATATATTGACACTTATTAATGTTATCTAAAATTTTAGGACCCTCATATGGTCATGTATGGCCTTTGAAATTTTTAGGAAATAAATGATAAAAAGTCCATAATTCTAGAGGCCATAAATTTTGAATCGTAACTTTGTTTGAGCTCTAGTTTACACCAAAACGACTGTCTTAACAAGTAAAATTTAGTAATAAAAATATATATAATTTAACCTTTTGATGGTCATGCATGGCCTTTGAAATTTTTTGAAAATAAATGATACATAGTCCAAAATTTTAAAGGCCATAACTTTTGATCTATAATTTTATTTGAGCTCTAGTATGGCCATATATATATATATATATATATATATATATATATATATATATATATATATATATATATATATATATATGGATGGATGTTTAATGAAAATTATACCATTATATGGCCATGTATGACCTCTAAAAGATTATAAAAACAAATGATATATAATCCAAACTTTTTTAGGCCATAACTTTTGATCCATAACTCCATTTCAGATATCATTTACACCAAAACAATTATCTTTGAAAGTATAATTCATAAATAAATAGATCTATCCATTTAGAGATTTAAAAAAAAAAAAAAATAGACTATTATATGTTTATGCATAGACTCTAATAAGTTCTTATAAAAATGATGCAGAGTCCAAACTTTTAAAGGCCATAACTTTTGATTCGTAACTCTATCTGAGATCTCATTTGCACCAAAACCATCTTCTTAAAAATTAAAAGTCAACAATAAATATTTATATCCATTTAGAGACATTTTTAAAATAAAAATTGACCCTCTTATGGTCACATATGGACTATAGTTTTTTTTTAAATGGTATGGAATCCAAAATTTTAGAGACCATAATTTTTTACGCGTAACTCGATTTGAGCTCTCATTTGCACCAAAATGATTATCTCAAAAAAGTATAAATTAGCCATAAAAATATCTATCCATTTAGAGATGTTTTCAAAACTTTTGGGACACTTAGATGGTCACATATGGCCTCTAAAAAGTTTTCAAAAATAAATGACATGGATTTCAAACTTTTGGAGGCCATAAATTTTGATCTGTAACTTTGTTTGAGCTATCATTTGCACCAAAATAATCTTCTTGGAATGTAAAATTTAGCCATAAATAAATCTATCTATTTAGGTATTTTTTTATAATTTTTTAAATAATCATGTATTCATGTCTGGCCTTTGTAAAGTTATAAAACTAAATGTTATGGAGTCTAAATTTTTAGAGACCATAACTTTTGATATGTAATTCCATTTGAGCTCTCATTTGTGCCAAAATAATTGTCTTAGAAAGTTAAATCTAACCATAAAAATATATATCCATTTAGATATGTTTTCAAAACATTTCAAACCCTTATATGGTCATGTATAGCCTTAAAAAAGTTATGGAAATAAATCATGTGGATTCCAAACTTCTATATGCCCTGACTTTTGATTCATAACTCTATTTCAGATCTTGATTATGCTAAAATGATAGTCTTAGATAGAAAATTAATAAATATATAGTTCTATCTATTTAGAGATGTTTTTAGAAATTTTCATACCCTTATATGGTCATGTATGGTTTCCTAAAAGTTTTCAAAATAAATGATGTGGAGTCCAAACTTCCATGGGCCATTACTTTTGATTTGTAACTTCATTTTGGCTATTATTTGTACCAAAACCATCATATCAAAATTTTTAATTTATAAATAAATAGATATATACATTTAGGGATGAATTCAAAACTTTTATGATCCTCATAATTTTCATGTATTTCCTCTAAATTTTTTTAAAAATAAAGGATATAGAGTCCAAACACCCATAGGCCATAATTGTTGATCTGTATCTAGATGTAAGCTCTTGTTTACACCAAAATGACTATATTAGAAAATTTAATCCAACCGTAAATAGATATATATATTTAGGGATGTTTTAAAAATTGTTTATACCCTTATTTGGTCACATATGGCCTTCAAAATGTTATGAAAATAAATGATGTAGAGTCCAAATTTTGGGATGCCATAACTTTTGTTTTGTATTTCTATTTTAGCTCTTTATTACGTCAAAACAACCATCTAAAGAAGCATAATTAAGCCATATATATTCTATATATTTAGATATATATTTTATAACATTTCATAACCTTAGGTGGTCACATATGGCTTCCAAAAAATTAATAAAATAAATGATGTAGATTCTAAACTTTTGGAGACCATAACTTTTGATTCATGAATTTGTTTGAGCTCTCATTTTCACTAGAACCATCATATAAGAAAGTTTTATTTATCCATAAATATATATATATATATATATATATATATATATATATATATAGATGAACTTATAACTTTTATGACCCTCAGATGGTCACGTATGGCCTCTAAACATTCATAAAAATAAATTATATAGATTCCAAAGTTTTTGAAGCCTTATCTTTTGATTCATAATTTTGTTTGATTTCTTATTTGCATGAAAATTATGATCTCAAAAATAAAAATTCATAAATAAATAGTTATATCCATTTAGGGATGTTTTTTTGAAAAAACATGACCCTTAAATGATCACATATGACCTCTAAAATGTTTTGAAAATAAATTATGTCGAGTCCAAACTTCCAGAGGCCTAAATTTTGATTTATAACTCCTTTTGAGCTCTCATTAGTGGCAAAATGATTGTCTCAAAAATTAAAATAAATCCATTAACAACTACATATATTTAGGAATGTTTTTTAAAATTATTATCCCTTTATATGGTCACTTTTGACCTCCAATTTTTTTTGAAAATAAATGATCTAAAGTGAAAAATTATTGAGACCATAAATTTTAATCCATAACTCCATTTGAGCTATCATTTATGTGAAAATGATCATTTCAAAATTTAAAATTAGCCATAAATTGATATATCTATTTAAGGATGAGTTTAAAACTTTTTGGACACTTAGATAGTCATGTATGGCCTTCAAGTTTTTTTGAAAAATAAATGATGCAGACTTCAAACTTTAGGAGGACATAAATTTTGATCTGTAACTCTATTTTTTATCTCATTTTCACCAAAACAACCATATATAAAATTAAAATCAGACATAAATAAATATTTATCAATTTAAGGATGATCTCAAAACATTTCAGACTCTTAAATGGTCATGTATGGCCTCTAAAAATTTTGTAAAATAAATGATGCAGAGTCTAAACCTATATAGGCCATAAATTTTGATCCATAACTCCATTTTAGCACTCATTTGCACCAAAATGACCATCTCACAAAATGAAATTGAGACATAGATATCTATAACATTTTAGATAAGTTTTAAAAAAAAAATTACCCTTATATTTTCATGTATGGCCTTTGAAAAGTTATGAAAATAAATGATATGGAGTTTGAACTACCATAAGCCATAAAATTTGATGTATAAATCCATTTGATCTCTAATTTGCACCAAAATGACCATCTTAGAAAGTAAAATTAATCCATAAATAGATCTATCTATTTATGGATGTTTTCCAAACTTTTTACACCCTTATATGGTCATGTATAACTTCTAAAAAGTTCTAAAAACAAATGATCTAGAGTCCAAAACTATGGAGGCAATAAATTTAGATTTGTAACTTTGTTTGAGATTTGATTTATGAAAAAATGACTATTTCAAAAAGTACAATTCAACCATAAATAAATATATAGGTTTAGGGGTATTTTCAAAAAAATTCAAACCTTCATATGGTTAAGTATTACGTCCCTAAAGTTTTTAAAATAAATGATGTAGACTCCAAAATTTTGAAGGCCATAACTTTTGATCCATAACTCTGTTTGAGCTCTCAATTATGAAAAAATAATAATATTGAAAATTAAAAGTAAGACAAATAAATATATATATATATATATTTTAGGGAATTATTTAGATTTTTTATACCATTAAATGTCATTCATCAACCCTTAAAAGTTTAGAAAATAAATTATTCAAATTCTAAACTTTTATAGGTGATAACTTTTCATTTGTAACTCTATTTGAGCTTTCATTTGTGTCAAAACAACTATCTCAAAAAGTACAATTCAATCATAAATAAATATATTTATTTAGGGATGTTTAAAAACTTTTAGATCCTTAAATGGTCATGTATGGCCTTTAAAAAGTTTTGAAAATGAATGATATAAAGTCTACACTTTTAGAAACCATAAATTTTTATTCGTAACTTCATTTGAGATCTGATTTACATGAAAAAAAAAATCTTGGAAAGTATTCATCCATAAATATCTATATCTAATTAAGGATGTTTTAAAACTTTTGGAGTCTTATAGGTCATGTATGACCTCTAAAAAGTTATGAAAATAAAAGTTGCAGAGTCCAAACTTTTAGAGGCCATAATTTTGATCCATAACTCTATTTGAGATCTCATTTATGCCAAAATGATCATCTAAAAAATTAAAATTTAGTCATAAAAAAATCTATCCATTTAAAAATGTTTTCAAATCTTTTTAAACCCCAATATGGTAATGTATGGCCTATAGAAAGTTCTAGAAAGTGACACAAAGTCAAAACTTCTTGAGGGCATAACTTTAGATCTGTAACTTTATTTAATATTTCCTTTGTGCCAAAATTACCATCTCAAAAATTAAAATTTAGCCACAAATATATATATCCATTTAGGATGTTTTTATAAAATTTTAGACCTTGAGATGGTCATGCCTAGGCTCCCAAAAGTTATGAAAATAAATGATGCAGATTCCAAACCTCTATAGGCCATAAATTTTAATTCATAACTTTGTTTATATTCTTGTTTACACCAAAAAAACTATCTTAGAAAGTACTATTTAGCCTTAAATTGATCTATCTATTTAGTTATATTTTCGTAACCATTTTAGATCCTTAGATGGTCACATATAGCTTCTAAAAAGTTTGGAAAATAAATGAAGTGGAATCTAAGCTCTTGGAGGCCATAATGTTTGATTCATAACTCCATTTGATATCTTATTTGCAACAAAAATACCATTTCAAAAAGTATAATTCCACTATTGATAACCTTACCTATTTAGGTATGTTTTAAAAACTTGTAAGACCCTTATATGGTCATATATGGACTCCAAAAAGTTTTGAAAACAAATGATGTGGAGTCTAAATTGATAAAGGCCATAACATTTGATGTGTAACTTCATTTATACTCTCATTCAAAACGAAATGCTTGTCTCAAAAAGTACAATTTAGACATAAAAATATGTTTCTATTTAGGTATATCAAAAGTTTTTAGACCCTTGTATGGTCATGCATGACATCTAAAATGTTTGAAAAATAAATGATGTAGAATCAAAGCTCTCAAAGGTTGTAATATTTGATATGTAAATTAATTTGAGCTCTTATTTGTGCTAAAATGATTGTCTCAAAAATTATAATTTAATTATTGATAGATATATCCATTTAGGTATGTTTTCAAAAAAAATTAGATCCTAAGATTATCACATATGGCTTCTGTTTGAGATCTTATTTATGCAAAAATGACCATCTCAAAAAAATAATTTTTTCCATAAATCACTATATCAATTTAGGGATGCTTTTATAAATTTATAGACCCTAATATGGTCACATATTACCTTTACTTTTTTAGTTATGTTTTCAAAACTTTTTAGACCCTCAGATGGTCATGTATGGCCTTTGAAAAGTTCTAAAAATAAATGATGCAAAGTCCAAATTTTTAGAGGCCATATCCTTTCATTTGTAACTCTGTTTAAGCTCTCATTTATGCCAAAACAAATATATCATAAAGTTAAATTGATCTATAAACAAATCTATCCATTTAAAAATGTTTTAAAAACATTTAAGACCCATGGATGGTCACATATATTGTTTAAAAAGTTTTGAAAAAAAATGATATAGAGTGTAAACTTCTAAAGGCCATAACTCTTGATCCGTAACTCTATTTGAGATCTAGTTTTTACCAAAATGATTGTCTCTAAAATTACAATTCAGCCATAAATAGATCTATCATATTAAAGATGCTTTCAATAATTTTTAGGCCTTTATATGGTCATGTATGGACTCTAAAAATTTGGAAAATAAATGATGTAGAGTCCATACTTTTAAAGGACATATCATTTGATCTGTAACTCTATTTGAGCTCTCATTTGCATAAAAATGACCATCCCAAATAGTATAATTCAATAATATTTAACTACATCTATTTATGTATGTTTTAGAAAAAAATTAGACTATTATATGGTCACGTATGGCCCTCTGATTTTTTTTGAAAACAATTGATATGGAGTCTAAACTTCTAAAGGCCATAAATTTTGATTTTTAACTTTTTTTAAGCTCATTTTGTGTCAAAATAACCATCTCAAAATGTAAAATTTAGCCACAAATAACTCTATAAACATAGGGATGTTTTCATAACTTTTTAGACCCTTAGATCATGGCCTCTAAAAAGTACACCTTATCCATTTTAGCTCTCATTTTCATCAAAATGACCATCTCAAAGTGTACAACTTATCCATAAATAGATATATGCACTTAGGGATATCTTTAGAACTTTTATGACCCTAATATGGTCACGTATGAGCTCCAAAAAGTTTTAAAAATAAATTATGTAGAGTGCAACCTTTTAAAAGCCATAACTATTTATATTTAACTTTATTTGAGCTTTCATTTTTACCTTAAAAACTATCTTAGAAATTTAAATTTATCCATAAATAGGTCTATATATTTAGGGATGTTTTCAAAACTTTATAGACTCTCATATGTTCATGTATGGCCTCTAAAATGTTATGAAAATAAATTATGCATAGTCCAAACTTATAGAGGCCATAAATTTTTATTCATAGCTCTATTCAATCTCTCATTTGTGCCAAAACAATTATCTCAAACATTACAACTCAACCATTTAGAGCTCTATCCATTTATAGATATTTTTAGAAAATTTTAAACCTTTAGGTGGTCACATATGGCTTTCAAAAAGTTTTGAAAATAAATGATGTAGAGTTTAAAATTTTGGAAGCCATAAATTTTTATCCATAATTCTATTTGAGATCTCATTTACACTAAAACCATCATCTCAAAAAGTACAATTAAAACATAAACAAATCTATCCATTTAGAGATGATTTTAAAACTTTTATGACCCTCAGATTGATGCATATGGATTATAAAAAGTTTTGAAAGCAAATTATGTAGAGTCTAAATTTATACAGGCCATAAATTTTGATCCTTAAATTTATTTGAGCTCTCATTTATAAAAAAATGACCATCTCAAAAAGTACAATTCAGCGATAAATATCTCTATCCCTTTAGCAATGTTTTCAAAAGTTGATGACCATCATATTATCACATATGGCCTTTAAATTTTTTTGAAAAGAAATAATGTGAAGTTGAAAAGTTAAGAACTTTCAGAGGTAATAAATTTTGATATGCAACTCTGTTTGAACTCTTTTTTGCACCAAAATGACCCTCATAGAAATTTAAATTCGACCATAAAAACCTCTATTTGTTTAAGAATATTGTTTATACTTTTAGGAAACTTAGAAGGTTATATATGGAATTATAATGTTTTTAAAATAAATAATGTGGAGTCAAAAAATTTAGAGACCATAAATTTTGATCTATAACTCTATTTGAGCTTTTGTTTGTGATAGAATGACCCTCTTGAAAAGTACAAATCAACCATATATAGCTTTATCCAATTTGAAAATTTTTTGAGAAAATTTCACACCCACATATGGTCATGTAATGTCTCTGAAAAGTTTTAAAAATAAATAATGCAGATTCCAAAATTTTGGAGGCCATAACGTTTTATCTATAACTTCGTTTGAGCTCTTATTTACACCAAAATGACTATCTTAGAGAGTAAATTTGACCATAAATATCTCTATCCATTTTGGGATATTTTTTGAATTTTTTAGAACCTTATGTGGTCATGTATGGCCTCAAAAAAGTTTATAAAATAAATAATGTGGAATTTAATATTCTTAAGGCTATAAATTTTAATTTTAACTCTGTTTGATCTCTCATTTACTTCAAATTGAATATTTTAAAATGATAACTTTGTTTGATCTGTTTGATTTATGCCAAAATTATTGTCTCAAAAATAAAAATTTAGCCATAAATAAATCTATCTATTTAGTGATGTTTTTAAAAAAATTAAGACAATCAAATGGTCATGTATGACCTCTAAAAAGTTTTTAAAATAAATGATGCAAAATCTAAAGTTGTAGAGGCCATAAATTTTGATATACTCTATTTGAGCTCTCACTTACACCAAAACAACCATATCATAAATTAAAATTAAGCCATAAATAGATATTTACAGTTATTAATCTTATCTAAAATTTTAGGACCCTCATATGGTCATATATGGCCTTTAAATTTTTTTGAAAATAAATGATACAAAGTCTAAAATTCTAGAGGCCATAAATTTTGAATCGTAACTTTGTTTGAACTCTAGTTTGCACCAAAATGATTTTCTTAAAGAGTAAAATTTATTAATAAAAATATATATCATTTTAGGAGTATTTTAAAAAAATTGAACCTTTTGATGGTCATGCATGGCCTTTGAAAAGTTCTAAAAATAAATGATACAGAGTCCAAAATTCTAAAGGCCATATTTTTTTATCTATAATTCCATTTGAGATCTAGTTTGTGCCAAAATGACCATTTTAGAAAGTATAATTTAGTCTCACACACACACACACACACACACACACACACACACACACACATATGGATGTTTAAAAAATTATACCATTATATGGTCATGTATGACCTCTAAATGTTTATAAAAACAAATGATATAGAGTCCAAGCTTTTGGAGGCCATAAATTTTGATCCATAACTCCATTTGAGCTCTCATTTATGCCAAAACAATTGTATCTAAAAGTATAATTCATCAATAAATATATCTATCCATTTATGGATTTTTAAAAAAAAGTGGACTATTATATGTTCATGTATAGACTCTAAAAAGTTCTTAAAAGAAATGATGCAAAGTCCAAACTTTTAGAGTCCATAACTTTTGATTCAT
>JARHVA010001008.1:1275000-1352500 GCA_037957365.1 Torreya grandis | reverse complement strand
GCTTGTCTTAGAAAGTACAATTCAAACATAAAAATATGTTTCTATTTAGGTATATCAAAACTTTTTATACCCTTATATGGTCATGTATGACCTCTAAAATGTTTGAAAAATAAATTATGTAGAATCTAAGCTCTCAAAGGCTATAATATTTGATCCATAACTTCATTTGAGCTCTTATTTATGCTAAAATGATTGTCTCAAAAAGTACAATTCAATTTTTGATAGATATATCCATTTAGGTATATTTTCAAAACTTTTAAGACCCTAAAATTATCACATATGGCTTCTATTTTTTTAAAAATAAATTATGTAGAGTCCAAACTTCTAGAGGCCAAAACTTTTGATCTGGGACTCTGTTTGAACTCTCGTTAATGCCAAAATGACCATCTCAAAAAACGAAATTTAGCCATAAATCACTTTATAAATTTAGGGATGTTTTTATAAATTTATAGACCCTAATATGGTCACATATTACCTTTAATTTTTTAGGGATGTTTTCAAAAAAAATTAGACCCTCTGATGGTCATGTATGGCCTTTGAAAAGTTCTAAATATAAATGATGCAAATTATAAACTTTTAGAGGCCATCAATTTTCATCTATAACTCTATTTAATCTTTCATTTATGCCAAAACAAATATCTAATAAGTTAAAATTTAGATATAAACAACTCTATCCATTTAAAAATGTTTTAAAAACATTTAAGGTGCTTGGATGGTCACATATAGCCTTTAAATTTTTTTGAAAACAAATGATATAGAGTCCAAACTTATAAAGGCCATAACTATTAATCCGTAACTTTATTTGAGCTCTATTTTTTACGAAAATGATTGTATCTAAAATTAAAATTCAGCCATAAATAGATATATCATATTAAGGATGATTTAAATACTTTTTAGGCCTTTATATGGTCATGTATGGACTCCAAAAAGTTTGGAAAATAAATGATGTAGAGTCCATTTTTTTAAAGGACAGCATTTGATCTGAAACTATATTTGAGCTCTCATTCACAAAAAAAAGACTGTCTCAAATGGTCTAATTCAATCATATATAAATATATCTATTTATATATATTTTTTTTAAAAAAAATAGACCATTATATGGTCATATATGGCCTCTGAAAAGTTTTGAAAACGATTGATATGGAGTCTAAACTTCTAGAGGATAACCATCTAAAAATGTAAAATTTAGCCACAAATAACTCTATAAATTTAGGGATGTTTTCATAACTTTTTAGACCCTTAGATGGTCACATATGGCCTTTGACAATTTCTAAAAATAAATGATGTAGAGTCCAAACTTTCAAAGGCCATAACATTTGACTTGTAACTTAGTTTGAGTTATAGTTTGCACCAAAATGACCATGTTAGAAATTAAAATTTGCCTATAACTATCTCTATCTGATTAAAGATGTTTTATAAAATAATTATACCCTTATATTGTAATGTATGACCTTTGAAAAGTTATGAAAACAAATGATACAAATTCTAAACTCCCAAATTCCATAACTTTTGATCTATAACTTTGTTTGAGCTCTAATTTACATCAAAATGACCATTTAAAAAATTAAAATTCAGCCATAAATAGATATACCTACTAGGTATTTTTTTAAATAATTTTAGACCCTTAGATGGTCATGTATGGCATATAAAAAGTTTTAAAAATAAATTATGCAGAGTCTAAACTTCTAGAAGCCATAACTTTTGATATGTAACTTCGTTTGAGCTCTCATTTTTGGAAAAATGACCGTCTAAAAAATTGTAATTCATAAATAAATAAATATATCAATTTAGGTATGTTTTTGTAACTTCTAAAACCCTTATATGGTCATGTATGGCCTCAAAAATATTATAAAAATGAATTATGTAGAGTTTAAAATTTCAAAGGTGATAAATTTTGATTTATAACTCAGTTTAATATATCATTTATGCCAAAATGACCATCTTAGAAAGTAAAATTTATCCATAAATAGATTTATCCATTTAAATATGTTTTAAGAACTTTTAAAACCCTCATATGGTCACGTATAGCCTCTAAAATTTTATTAAAATAAACAATGCCTAGTCTAAATTTTTAGAGGCTGTAACCTTTTATTTGTAACACTATTTAAGCTCTCATTTACACAAAAATGATCATCTTGGAAAGTAAAATTCAGTCATAAATAATTCTATTAATTTATGGATGTTTTAAAAACTTTAAAACCCTTAGATGGTAACATATGGCCTCCAAAAAGTTATAAAATAAATTATGCATAGTCCAAATTTCCAAAGGCCATAAATTTTGATATGTAACTCCATTTAAGCTCTTGTTTATGCCAAAACGACCATCTTGAAACTTAAAATTTAAAAATAGATAAATATATTCTTTTAAGTTTGTTTTTAGAACTTTTAAAATAGTTATATGGTCATGTATGGCCTTTGAAAAGTTTTGAAAATAAATAATGTGGAGTTTAAACTTCCAGAGGCCATACCTTTTGATCTATCACTCCATTTGAGATCTATTTTGCACCAAAATGAAAATTATAGAGAGAAACATTCATATATAATAGATATATCCATTTTAGGATTATTATAGAACTTTTTAGTCCCTTAAATGGTTATGTATAGCCTTTAAATACTTTTAAAAACAAATAATGCAGAGTCTAAAATTTTGGAGGTTATAACTTTGGATTTGTAACTCCATTTGAGCTCTCAATTGTGCCAAAATGACTAAATTAGAAAGAAAAATCACGTATAAATAAATATATTAAGTTATGGATGTTTTTAAAAAAAATTAGACCCTTATATAGTAAGGTATGTCCTCTAAAAAGTTTTAAAAATAAATGATATGGATTACAAATTTTTAGAGGCCATAACCTTTGATCCGTAACTCCATTTGAACTCTCATTTATACCAAAATGATTATCTCAAAAATGAAAATTCATCCATAAATTCCTATATTAATTTAGGTATATTTTCATAACTTTTAATACTGTCATATGTTCATGTATGGCCTCTAAATTTTTTTGAAAATAAATGATATGGAGTTTAAACTTTTGATTCATAACTCTATTTGAGATCTCATTTGCACCAAAATGATCGTCTCAGAAAGTAAAAATAAAATACAAAAAATATATCTATTTAGGGATGATTTTATAACCTTTAATACCCTTATATGGTCATGTATGGACTTTAAAAGGTTTTTAAAATAAATGATATAGAGTCCAAACTTATGGAGGCCATAATTTTTGATCTGTAACTCTGTTTGAGTTCTTGTTTGTGCCAAAACATTTGTCTTAAAAAGTGTAATTTAGATTTAAATAGATATATCCATTTATTAATGTTTTTAGAATTTTTAGACCCTTAAATGGTTGTGTGGCCTCTAAAAATTTCTAAAAATAAATGATGAAAAGTTTAAACTTTTGAAGGACATAAATTTTGATCCATAACTCCGTTTGAGCTTTCATATGTGCCAAAATGGCCATCTCAAAAAGTAAAATTTAGACATAAATTACTCTATCCATTTAAAGATGTTTTTTGAGCACTTTTCAGACCCTCATATGGTCACATATGGCTTCTAAAAAGTTTTGAAAATAAATGATGTAAAGTCCAAACTTTTGATCTATAACTCTGTTTTAGCTCTCATTTATGCCAAAACAATTGTATCAGAAAGTAAAATCCATCCATAAATAGATTTATCTATTTATAGAAGTTTATAAACTTTTAAGAATGTTTTTCATAACTTTTTAGACCTTTAAATGGTCACATATGGCCTCCTAAAAGTTTTGAAAACAAATGATGTGGAGTCAAATATTTTAGATGACAAATTTTGATCTGTAACTCTATTTAATCTCTCATTTATGCCAAAACCATTATCTCAAAAAGTATAACTTAGACACAAATAACAATATTTATTTAAGTGTGTTTTTATAAATTTTTAGACCCTCATATGTTTACATATGGCCTCTAAACATTTTTGAAAATAAATGATGCAAAGTCCAACATATTTAAAGGCCATAACTTTTGATCTATATCTTTTTTTTTGCTCTCATTTGTGCCAAAACAACTTTATCTAAAAGTAAAATTTAGACATAAATAGATTTATCCATTTAGGGAAGTTTATAAACTTTTAAGAATATTTTTCATAACTTTTTTAGACCCTCAAATGGTCACATATGGCCTCACAAAAGTTTTGAAAACAAATGATGTGGAGTCCAATCTTTTATATGCCATAAATTTTTATTTTTAACTCTATTTGAGCTCTCATTTACACCAAAACCATTATCTCAAAAAGTATAACTCAACCAAAAATAACTATATTTATTTAAGCATGTATTTATAACTTTTTAGACCCTCATATGGTCACATATGGCCTCTAAAATGTTTTAAAAACAAATGATACGAAGTCCAAAATTCTAAAGGCCATAAATTTTGATCTGTAACTATATTTTTGCTCTCATTTATGCCAAAATGATAGTCTCAGAAAGTGAAATTTAGTCATAAGTATATCTATCCATTTGGGGAAGTTTTTTATAACTTTTTGGAACCTCAGATGGTGACATATGGCCTCCAATTTTTTTTGAAAATAAATGATGCAAAATTAAAACTTTTATATGCCATAAAATTTGATTCATAACTCCATTTGAGCTCTCATTTATGCCAAAATGACTATCTCAAAAAGTATAATTCAGCCATAAATAACTATATTTATTTTACAATGTTTTTAAGACTTTATATACCCTTATATGGTCATGTATGGCCTCCAATAAGTTGTAAAAATAAATGATGTAGATTACAAAATTTTAGAGGCCATAAATTTTGATTTGTAACTCTATTTGATCTCTCATTTTATCCAAAATAATTGTCTTAGAGTGTACAATTCAGCCATAGATAACTCTATCTACTTAGGGATGTTTTAAGAAAACTTTATACCCTTATATGGTCATGTATGGACTTCATATTTTTTTGAAAACAAATTATGTTAATTACAAACTTCCAAAGGACATAATTTTCTATATGTAAGTCTATTTATGCTCTTGTTTATGCCAAAACATTTGTTTCAAAAAGTGTAATTCAATGATAAATAGATCTATTTGTTGAAGGATGTTTTCAAAACTTTTCAAAACCTTATAAGGTCATGTATTACCTTAAAATAGTTTTGAAAATAAAAATTGTATATTCCAATCATGTAAAGGCCATAAATTTTGATCCATAACTCTATTTGAGTTCTCATTTACACCAAAATGATAGTCTCAAAAATTATAACTCAACCATAAATAGATTTATGCATTTAGAAATGTCTTAGAAATTTTATGGCTCTCATATGGTCATGTATGGAGTTCAAAAATTTCTAAAAATAAATGATCTCAATTCCAAACTTCTATAGGACATAAATAGTTTTGAAAATAAAAAATGTATATTCCAATCATGTAAAGGCCATAAATTTTGATCCATAACTCTATTTGAGTTCTCATTTACACCAAAATGATAGTCTCAAAAATTATAACTCAACCATAAATAGATTTATGCATTTAGAAATGTCTTAGAAATTTTATGGCTCTCATATGGTCATGTATGGAGTTCAAAAATTTCTAAAAATAAATGATCTCAATTCCAAACTTCTATAGGACATAAATTTTGATTTATAATTTTGTTTGAGCCCTTATTTGTGGAAAAATGACCATTTAAAAAAGTACAATTCAACCATAAATAAATATATCCCTTTAGCAATATTTTTAGAAAATTTTATACCCGCAAAGAGTCAAGTATGGCCATTGAAAAGTTCTAAAAACAAATTATGTAGATTTAAAAACTTTGGAGGCCATAACTTTTGATCTATAAATCTGTCTAAGCTCTCATTTACACCAAAATGATTGACTCAAAAAGTGTAATTTATCCATAAATAGATTTATCTATTTTGGTATGTTTTAAAATTAGTTTGGACCCTTACATGGTCACATATGGCATCTAACATTTTTTTTAAATAAATGATGCAAATGCTAAAATTTTAGAGGGCATAACTTTTGATGCAAAACTCTATTTGAGATTTCGTTTATGCTAAAATGACCATCTCAGAAAGTAAAATTCAGCCATAAATAACTCTATCCATTTAGGAATGTTTAAAAAAAAATAGACCCTTATATCATCACATATGGCCTCTAAAGTTTTTTGAAAATGAATGATACATAGTTCAAACTTTTAGAGGCCATAACTTTTTATCTATAGCTCTATTTGAGCTCTCATTTACACCAAAATGAGCGTCTCAAAAAGTACAATGTATCCATATATTATTATATCTATTTAGGAATGTTTTAATAACTTTTAATACCATTATATGATTATTTATTGCCTCTAAAAAGTTATAAAAATAAATGATATGGATTCCAAACATTGAGAGGCCATAAATTTTGATTTGTATCTCTATTTGAGCTCTCATTTGTGCCAAAATAACTATGTGGGAAAGTAAAATTCAACCATAATATTCTATATATTTTAAGGATGTTTTCAAAAAAAATTAGACCTTGAAATGGTCAATTATAGCCTCTAAAAAATTATGAAAACAAATAATGTAAATTCCAAAATTATAGATGGCATAACATTTGATTTGTAACTCTATTTGAGCTCTCATTTATGATAAAATACTTGTATCAAAAAGTAAAATTCATCTATAAATTAATCCATAAATAAATCTATCTTTGTATGGACGTTTTTATATTTTTTAGATCCTCAGATGTCATTCATATCCCCTTAAAAGTTTTGAAAATAAATGATGCAAAGTCCAAACTTTTGGAGGCCATAATTTTTCATTTGAAACTCCATTTGAGATCTTTTTTGTGTCAAAACAACTATCTCAGAAAGAAGAATTCAGCCATAAATAACTCTATCTATTTAGGTATGTTTAAAAAAAAAAATAGATCCTTATATGGTCATGTATGGCCTTTAAAATGTTTTAAAAATAAATGGTGTAGAGTTTAAACTTTTAGAATCCATAACTTTTGATCTATAACTCCATTTGAGCTCTCATTTTCACCAAAATAACCATATTAAAAAGTAAAATTCATCCATAAATATATTTTTATAGTTATGGATATTTTCAAAAAAAATTGGACCCTTATAGGTCATGTATGAGATCTAAAAAGCTATGAAAATAAATGATGTAGAGTCCAAACTTTTGAAGGCCATAAATTTTAATCCATAACTCCATTTTAGCTCTCATTTATTCCAAAATGACCATCTAAAAAAGTAAAATTTAGTCATAAAAATATATATCCATTTCAGAATGTTTTCAAAACTTTTTAAACCCCTATATTGTTACATATGACCTATGAAAAGTTATAAAAAATGACACAAAGGTTAAAATTATTGAGGGCATTACTTTGGATTTGTAACTCTATTTAAGCTTTTGTTTATGTTAAAATGACCATATAAAAAAGTAATATTCAACCATAAATAGATATATCCATTTAGGATGTTTTTATAACTTTCTAGACCTTGAAATGGTCACGTCTAGATCTAAATTATTTTGAAAAAAAATTGATGTAGGGTCCAAAAATCTAAAGGACATAAATTTTGATTTGTAACTCCATTTGAGTTCTTATTTACATCAAAATTACCATTTCAAAAAGTATAATTCAACTATTTATAGAATTATCCATTTTGGTATGTTTTCAAAACTTTTAAGGCTCTTATATGGTCATTCATGGCCTCTAAAATGTTCTAAAAACATATGATGTGGAGTCCAAACTACCAAAGGTCATAAATTTTAATGTGTAACGTTGTTTATATTCTCATTTGCACCAAAATGACCATCTCAAAAAGTATAATTCATCCATAAATAGATGTTTCTATTTAGGGATATTTTTAAAAAAAATTAGACCCTTATATGGTCATGTATGGCCTTTGAAATGTTTTAAAAATAAATGATGAAGAATCTAAGCTCTCGAAGGACATAATTTTGATCCATAACTCTGTTTGTGCTCTTATTTGTGCTGAAATGACTATCTCAAAAAGTACAATTCAACTATTGCTAGATATATCCATTTGTTGGAGATTTTTCATGATGATGTCATGGAGGTGTCTTGATTAGTGGATGAAGTCCTTTGATATCCTAAGTGACAATGATAAAGTGTGTAATGTGTTTGTCCTAGTATGGTTAAAGTATGATTGGTTGATCTTCTATTCTGACATATGTCGAGATGTTCAAGGATGACTTTATAATATTGAGCATGTCAAAAAGGTCCCTAATTTTTTTAAATATTTGAGTGCTTGTTTTCATAAATGGATTTCATTTTGTTGATCATTGTTATCATCTAGACATTTTGGGTCTAGTTGTAAAAAATATGAGTAGGTAGTTTGATGACATCACCATTACCACATGGGAATGAGTCAGAGGGAGTTGGTCATATGGTTGTGATAAAATTAGTCCTTAGTTGTTATTCACTAGATCTTATGTCATATTATTAGTTTCAACAAAATATATGCATGTGAAAATTTGGGCTCTTAGGTATTTTGACAGTGTTTTCCCATACTTAGCCAAATTTGCAATGTGGCAAGAAAAGCCAAGTAAGTAATTTGATGGTGGCATATATCACACATATGGACATTTTAGGAAAAGTTGATCATATAGGTTTGTTTGATTTTTATCCTATTTTATTTGTGCTAAATTTTATATCATATGATGAAGTGCGTTAAAAGATATGCATGAGAAAAGTTGGCCTTGTAGGTAGTTATAGACATAGTTGGCTCTATGGAATAATATTCTAAATGATCATGTTGATGATGACATATATCATATGTATATGGGTTCTAGGAGAATATTTTTATATGGATGGATTATCTTATGTAGGGAGATCATATGGTCCAAATTTGACAGCATGTGTCTAAGCACAGAAGAAGTTATTAAGGATCAAAAATGGCTACTCAAGAAGATGAGCCAGGTTCCCATACTTAGTCAAATATGCAAGAGGTAAAGTTAGAACAAGTCTTAAGGAAATCAACAAAGCACATTTACTCCAATATGTCAAGAAGCAATGATATATTAAGAAGTGCACATTGTTTAACAACTAAGAAAAGGTAAAAGATAAGGATCTAATGGTGAGTGGGTGTTTATATAGATTGATTGAATGATGAGTGTTGCTAGTTAAAGACCTAGTTGATTTACAAAGATCGATGGTGCATATTGAGTCAAAATTGCAAAATTTCATAAGATGAGGTCAAATGCTATATGTTTAATGTTTAAGTATTAACACATATACATTAAATTTTGGAGAATATCGATGGTGCAAGATTGATCTAAATTTGAGAGGACACGAGATGAGATAAAAGTGGTCAAAGTATAACTATGATTGTTGTCATTTAAATATTCAAATTTAACAAGGAAAAAACTAGTGTCTAGTCTTTGGGCCATATCTTTCGATCTAGAATAAATTTCCTCATGCTATAGAAAGTAAAGTTATAGAGGACTTCAAGATACATTTGTAAATATATATTTTAAGGTGTGTATAAATATAGTTATGGTTCTCCAAATATGACCATGTATTCAAATATGTTCTATAAATGACTTGAGAAGGATGTATGAGCTTATGTTGATTTTATTTCGATGTCTCATGATGAATTAGTTATTTGGGAGTGTTGTAGACTCCATAAGGTTGTTCTATGTGGTTTTTGGAGGTGTGATCAATCTATCTTGAGTATGAATAATGATTAAGAAGTTGGCTATGTTTTATTTGATAATATTCTTATGCACTAGGTTAGTGTTTCAATTATTTAAGCATACATAAAGGTGATCAAAGATGACTATGATCATTTGAGGTTTTCAAAGGGGAAATAAGGAATGGAAAAATACTTTTGGAAGTGGTATTTTGTTCTTATTTTATTTTATGATGTGATAAATGTGTGAATCAGTCTCCATGATACCTATAAAAGCTATAAGGGCCTTATTAAAAGGTGTAGCTACTTAAGGGTGACCCATAGCTGCTATGGATGGCCTATGAAGATTGTATTGAGATATGTCCTGATGAGATAGTTTGCTTAAGGATTAAGGCATGCCTAATGGTTGACCAAGATGATGTTCATCATCATCATGAATGCTCTATAAATAGTGAAATCAAAGATGGTGATTTCTAGACTCATGAGTGAGAGATAAAGGAGATATTTGAGAGAGTATTGTGTGTGTGAATTATGGAGAAAAGGAGGGGTAGATTTCCTTGAGGATGAGTTGAAGAAAGAATAGATTGAGGACTATTTTTATGACCTATAGGTCATAATTATGTTAGTATATTATGCTCTTGTAGACTGAGTGTGAGCAAAGGTAAAGAGTGATAAACAGAGGTCCATAATCAAGTGTTGAAGACATCATTTCATAGGTAGATGTCATCATAGGTGTTGTTGTGGTAGTTTAGAATCTAAGGTGTTTATAGCCTCCATACAAGGTAAATTTTTTTAAAAGTTTGGTTATTGTTGTAATGCAGCTAGGCATGTGTTGAAACACCTTTTGAGATTGTAGTCTCACTAAATAGGGATTGTAGTTCCTTGATCAATTATAGCTGGTCTAAATTAGATCTTGTTAATATAGGATAGTATTCTAATTATAATTTTTAGTGGGTTTTATTTCTCAAGAAGATTTCCCATGTATGCCATGTGTTATGTGATTAATCTTACATTATCTCTCTAGCTCATTATTGTGAATGATGTGTATTCTTCATGAATGCTCGTGGTAACTGATTAAGTGTTTTTAAAGATAAAAATTGAAGTTGAATTATCTAGGATCACTGACTTACCCCCCCTCTTAATGATTGTACCTTTAATAGTTGGTATTAGATCAAAGCCTTTGGGAAAGTATTAACAGCTTGAAGGTGATCAAAGGTACAATGGTTGGCAAAGAGATTATGGTTTATATTCAAGACAATCTAGTTTGTGTTTTATTAAAATTTAATAGTGTGAAGACACAAGTGCAAAATATAGAGGTGACAATCAAGAATCTATAGGTCATGATGAATAAATATCTAAATTAAATAATGGAATAATTAGAAAGTAAAGACATGACTTACTCAGATGTACTCTTATCTAAGGATGAAAGGGATTCCATATCCACCAAAAGGGTCAAGAATGAAAACTCATGTATCAATAATAATCAAGAAAAAGGGAGGTCAAATATGAATAATGTCTTCAATGGGTATTACTTCTCCTACAATAAATCTGGTTATAAATATAAGGATTATGCTCTCTCTAAAAATCAAAAGGGATCTCATATGCTACACCTATAACCAACAAGGTCACATAGACAATAACTATAATAGCACCTTTTAGAAAAAAAAAGATATACAAGTCATTAATAGTATTAAATGGTTCAAGAAGACCAAGTTTAAAGAAGAAAAGAAGCAAATTCCAAGTAGATCACCAAAGGAAGAGTCATTGTTTGTTTAAGCAACTTTGCATACTCAAGAAAATGAGAACAAGAGATAGTTCATAGATAGTGGATGCTCAAATCATATGACATGAGACAAGAGCAAGTCTATCTCTCTCAAAAAGACCAACCCAAGTGTAGCTAGATTTGGTGACAACAAATCTGCTAACATAGTTAGCAAGGGTATGGTGAGTTTGGACAATGGTCATACTAAGACTAAGAATGTTCACAAAATAGATAACAAAATGTATGTATTCCATTAATTCAAGAAGGAAGAGTGTTTCATAAGTCAATTGGAATAAAGTTGCCTTTGGCATAGAAGGCTTAGACATACAATTTTTTATAATATGATAAAAATTAGTTCAAAGGGGTTGGTAAGTCGTATGCCTAATATTTATAATATTACTCATTCTCTTTGCAAGGCATGCCTTCATGGGAAGCAAACCAAGAGAAGATACAAAACCAAGGAGCTACTCCACTACAAAGCCATTATATTTGATCTACACTGATCTATGTAGACATATGAGAACTTAAATTATTCAAGGTAATAGCTACTTCATGATTCTTATTGATGATTTTACTAGGATGACTTGGATATTATTTCTTAAATAAAAATCATAATCTTTTAAAAAATTTGTGGTATTCAAAGCTCTTGTGGAAAATTATAAAGGTTCAAAGATCAAGTGTTTGAGATTACACAGAGAAGATGAGTTTTGGTTTCATAAGTTCAATGATTTCTGGGAAGAAAATGGGATAAGAAGATAATATTTTATTGCTAAAACACCACAATAGAATGGTGTGGTCGAAATAAAGAATAAAATTATTAATGATATGGGTAGAACCATGCTTTAAGATGCAAAATTATTAGATGGCTATTGGGAAGAGGCAACCAACACTTATGTTTACATATAATTAGGTGTCAAATCATAGTAAATGGTAATAAGACTCCTTATGAGTTATAGAAGAATAGAGTGGCTAATGTCACACATTTTAGAGTGTTTGGCATTAAGTACTTCATCAATAGAGATGAAGAGAATCTTGATAAATTTGATTCAAGATTTGATGAGGGAATATTCTTATGTTACTCTTATATTAGTACTTCTTATAGGTTATTTAAAAAGAGACTTAAAAATATTATTGAAAGTACAAATGTAAGGGTAGATGAGACAAGTAGAGTCAAGAAGACAAAAGTGTAGGTAAGTGACTCAATTCAAAATTTTGTTGCAAATAATGATGAGTTATCTATTCAAACACATGATGAAGAGGAAGAGGAAGAATAAAATGAATAAGAAAGACAAGATCATAAAGCTCCATCTAGAAGGATTTAGAAAGATCATCCAATCTCTTAGATTATTAGAAATGTTGGTGAAAGGTTTCAAACTAGAAAGAGAATGTTGATTAATCAAAGTCAACAAGACATAGCTTTGTGCTCCATGATTGAACCCAAAACATCTATAGAATATAACAAATATGAAAGTTGGAATGATGCAATAGATGAATAAATTGATCAAATAGAAAATAATGAAACATGGGACTTAGTCCTTAGGATAAAATATAAAAATATGATAGGTACCAAATGGGTTTTAAAAAACAAGATGAATGAGAAAGGAGAAGTCATAAGGAACAAGGCTAGATTAATGTGTAAAGGATATGCTCAAGTTAAAGGAATAGATTTTAATGAGACTTTTTATCCTATGGAAAGGATGGAAGCAATTAGACTCTTTTTGGCATATGCACGTTTCAAAGGTTTGAAGGTATATCAAATGGATGTAAAATCTGCATTATTGAATGACAAATTAGAAGAAAAAGTCTACATTGAGTTATCTAAAGGATACTTCATGTCAAGTAATCAATATTTTGTGTATAAATTGAATAAGGATATGTATGGTCTTAAACAAGCTCATAGATCTTGGTATGATAGGCTATATAAGTATATTTTGAGTCAAGGCTTTAAAAGGGGGTAGTTGATAGTAATTTGTACATAAAGATAGAAGGTAAACATCAATTGATTGTTGTTGTATATGTTGATGACATAATTTTTGGATCTAATAATGATAAAATGAGTAGAGAATTTGTAGATACTATAAAGAGTGAGTTTAAAGTGTCAATGTTGGTAGAACTATATTTATTCTTAGGATTAAAGAATAATCAACTTGATGTAGGGATATTCATTTCACAAGATAAATACATCAAGGATATGCTAAGGAAATGTGACATGATGGATTATAAGCCAATGGATACTTGAATGATCACATGATGCAAGTTAAGTAAACTAGATGACTCAACAAAAGTTGATCAAACTCTATATAAATCAATGATCAAAAGTATTTTGTACTATACTTCATCTAGGCTTGACATTATGCAAGTAGTAGGTCTTGTAGGAAGGTTTCCACTTGATCCTAGAGAATTTCATTTAAAACCAATCAACAAGATCCTGAGAAATCTCAAAATCACCATAGATTATGGTTTATGGTATCCTAGGAGTAAAGAGTTCTATTTGAAATCATATATTGATGCTAATTGGGTAGGATGTGTGGATGATAGGAGGAGTACCAGTGGCAGGGTCTTCTTTATGGGAGAATGTTTGGTGTCTTGGATAAGCAAGAAGTAAGCCTTAATATTTATAACAACTATAGAAGATGATTATATAACAACTACTTATTGTTGCACACAAGTCATGTGGATTAAACAAACTTTGGAGGATTATAAGGTAAGATAAAATGGACCTTGTCTTATTTAATGTGACAATACTAGTGTAATTAGTATCTCAAAGAATCTTATTATACACTAAAAAAATAAACACACTCCTATTAGATATCATTTCTTGAGAGGACAAGTGAATACTCAATGTGTTAAGTTGGAGTATGTGGTTACAAAAGAGCAAATTATAGATATTATGACCAAACCATTGTTAAAATCTACTTTTGAGTATCTAAGACAAAGCTTGGGTGTCATTTCCTTCTTTATGAATCAATAAAAGGTCTTTGGTGAATGAAGAGAAACAAGTTCACGATCTTTCTCCAGAGGCTTATGAAGTAGATATAATGTAGGGTTAGAATGGTTGTTTTTAGGTTGGTTGTGAGCATGTTTTCTATTTGGTGAGTGGCATGAAGTTTTATTGGTGGTTCTTGTGGTAGCTTGATAGAAAAGGCTAGTAAGCCTATATGTTAGCTATTCATGGTGTGTGAAGATATAAAGATGCTAAAAAGATGAAATAGGTCATAGATCTTAGGGGAGTCCTTCTCAGATATTTCTTGATGTTCCATTAGGTTTTAATTCTTTTATGTGTTTCTTCTTCATTTATTGTAGTGCTTGGTTGAAGAAGAGTGTTGGCATGGAGCAAAAGGAAGTTGTCAAGATAAGAAGAGGTAGCCTCAAGGTATGTGGGAGTTTTATAATCTTTCTAATATGGTCCTTTCCTAGTTATGGTCTTTTCAATTCCTCAAGATTAATTGGTGCCCACTTTGTCATTATGTCAAAGGGGCAGAATGTTCCTATTGTGGGAGTGCTTGAAGAGAGAGAAGGTGAGATGTATATTCATATATATGATGGTTGTTGACATAAATTACAAAGGGGAAGATTGTTGGAGATTTTTCATGATGATGTCATGGAGGTGTCTTCCTGAGTGAATGCAGTGTTTTGATAACCTAAGTGATAGTGATTACGTGTGCAATGTGCTTGTCCTAGTATGCTTAAAGTATGATTGATTGATCTTATATTTTGGCATGGTTAGAGATGTTCAAGGATGAGTATGTAATATTAAGCATATGAAAAAGGTCCTTAAGATGTTTTATAATCTTCGAGTGCTTGTGTGTATTATTAGATTTCATCTAGTTGATTATTATTGTCATCTAGACATTTTGGGTCTAGTGGCAAAAAATGTAAATAGGTAGTTTGACGACATCACCATTACCATGTGGGAATGAGTCAAGGGGAGTTGGTCATATGTTTATGATCATGTTAGTCCCTAGTTATTATACACTATATCTTAAGTCATGTAATTAAGTACGACAGTAGATATGCATGTGCAAAGTTGGGTTCCCAAGCATTTTGATAGTGTTTTCCCATATTTAGCCAAATTTACAATGTGGAAAGAAGAGCCAAGTAAGTAGTTTGATGGTGGAATATATCACACTTTGGACATTTCAAGAGAAGGTGATCATATGGGTCTATTTAGTTTTTATCCTAGTTTATTTATGCTAAATTTTAAATCATGAAATGAAGTACGTCAAAATACATGCATGAGCAAATTTGGCCTTCTAAGTAGTTCTAGGCATAGTTGGCTCCATGGAAGAATATTTTGAGTGAGAATGTTGAAGATGGAATATATCACATGTGTGTGGGTTCCAAGAGAATATTTTTATATGGATAGATTCTCCTATGTGGGGAGATCATATGGTCTAAATTTAAGATCATGCATATAAGCTCAGAAGAAGTTATTAAGGTTCAAAAATGGCTAATTAGGTAGATGATCAAGGTTCCCATAGTCAAATATGCAAGAGGTAAAGTTTGAAAAAGTCTCAAGGAGATTCACAGAGTGCATTTGATCTAAGATGTCAAAAAGTAGTGAGATGGGAAAAAGTGCACATTTTTTAATAACTAAGAAAAGGTAAAGGACAAAGATCAAATGGAAAGTAGATGTTTATATAGATTGATTGCATGATGAGAATTTCTAGTTAAAGACCTAGTTGATCCACATAGATCAGTGGTGTGTATTGAGTCAACATTGCAAGGTTAAAAGAGATGAGGTCAACTATGAGATGTTTAACATTTGATCATTAGTGCTTATGCATTAATGTTTGAAGAAAATTGATGGTGTGAGATTGATCTAAAGCTGTGAGGACACAAGATGTGAGCAAAGTGGTCAAAGTTTAACTGTGACCATTGTCATTTAAATTTTCAAATTTAATAAAGGAAAAACTAGTGTCTAGTATTTGGGCCATATCTTTTGATCCAGAATGAATTTGTTCATTCTATAAAAATTAATGTTTTATAAGAATCCAAGATTCATTTGTAAATATAGATTTAAAGATCTGAAAGTGTGTATAGTCATAGTTATGATGATCCAAATATGACTATGTGTTTGACTATGTTCTGCAAGTGACCCTAGAAGGATGTATGATCTTGTGTTAATGCTATTTCAATATCTCATGATGAATTATCTATTTGGAAGTGTTGAGACTCCATGAGGATGCTTTCTATGGTTTTTGGAGGTGTGATAAATATATTTTAAAGATGAATAATGCTTGAGAATTTGACTATGTTTTCATTCATAATGTTCCTGTGCACTAGGCCAATGTTTGAGTTGCTTGAACACATGTAGATGTGAGTAAAGATAACTATGATAATTTTAAGATGTCAAAGGGGACATGAGGAATGGACCCATGATTTTGGAAGTGGTCATTTATTCTTAGTTTGTTTAATGATGTGCTAAATGGGTGAATAGGTCTCTATGAGACCTATAAGAGCTATAAGGACCTTATTAAAATGTATTTCTACTTAAGGGTAGCCCATATTTGTTATGGATGACCTATGAAGATTGTATTGAGATATGTCTCAATGATATAGTTTCCTTAATGGTTAAGGCATCCCTAATGGTTGACCGATATGATGATGATCATGAATGCTCTATAAATAGTAAAATCAAAGATGGTGATTTCTAAACTCATGAGTGAGAGATGAAGGAGATATTTGAGAGAGAATTATGTGTGTGAATTATGGAGTGAAGGAGGGGTAAATTTACCTAAGTATGAGCTAAAGATAGGGATAGATAGAGGGCTATTTGTATGACCTGTAGGTCATACTTCTATTGGTAGAATAGTGCTCTTGCAAACTGAGTGTGAGTGAAGGTGAAGAATGATAAATAGAGGTCCATCATCAGGTGTTTAAGACATCATTTCTTAGGTGGATTGAATTAATAGGTATTATAATTGCATCTCATCATCTAAGGTGGTTGTATCCTCGTTACAAGGTGAAACTTGCTAAAAGTCTAGTTGTTATTGTTACTCATATAAATAGGTGTTGAAGTACCTTATGGGATTGTAGTCTCACCAAATAGGGATTATAGTTCTCTTGATAAATTAAAATTGGTCTAAATTAGATCTTGTTATTATAGGACATTAGTCCAATTATAGGTTCTAGTGGGTTTTATTCCCCAAGAGAGTTTCCCATGTATGTCATGTGTTATGTGATCGATCTTACATTATCTCTTTTACTCATTCCTATGAATGATGTGTATGCTTCATGAATGATTGTGGTAATTAATTAAGTCTTTGTAAAGATAAAAATTGAAGTTGGATTATTTGGGATCACTGATTCACCCCCCTCTCAGTGATTATACCTCTAACACTATGTAGGTATGATTTTATAACTTTTTAGACCCTAGGATCATAATGTATGGCTTCTAAAAAGTTATGAAAATAAATGATGTGGAGTCCAAACTTATAGAGGAAATAAATTTTTATCTATAACTCTATTTAAGTTCTCATTTATGCTAAAATGACCATCTCAAAAAGTTGAATTTAGCCATAAAGCACTTTATCCATTTAGGTATATTTTTATAAATTTATAAACACTCATATGGTCACATATTACCTTGATATATTTATAGATATTTTAAAAAAAATTCAGACACTCAGACGGTATGTATGGCCTCCAAAATTTTCTTAAAAAAATAATGTGAACTCCAAACTTTTAGAGGCCATAAATTTTGATCTATAACTTTGTTTGAGCTCTCATTTATGCTCAAATGACTATCTCATAAATTAAAATTGATCCATAAAAAACTCTATCCATTTAAGAATGTTTTCAAAAAATTTAATACCCTTGGATCATCATGTCTAGTGTTTAAAAAATTCTAAAAACAAATGATGCAGAGTCTAAACTTTGGAAAGCCATAACTATTGATCCATAACTTTGTTTAATCTCTAGTTTATGCCAAAATGATTGTCTCTAGAAGTAAAATTTAGATATAAATAACTCTATCATATTAAATATGTTTTCAATACTTTTTATACATTGATATGGTCACATATGGTCTCCCAAATGTTTGGAAAATAAATGATGCAGATTCCATACTCATAAAGGCCATAATGTTTAACCTGTAACTCCATTTGATCTCTCATTTACACCAAAATGATCATCTCAAATATTACAATTCATCCATAGATAGATATATATATTTATATATGTTTTCAAAAGTTTTTATACCCTTATATGGTTGTATATGGACTTTAAAAAGTTTTGGAAACAATTGATATGGAATATAAACTTCTATAGGCCATAAATTTTGATTATGTTAGAATAATTAATTAATCCTATCTTATTTGTAATAAATGTCTCAAGGTAATTTAAACCTTTGTTTGACATTTAGCATAGGTTAGGTATTTTTAGATTTTATAGGTTACGTATGCCTAACATAATTAGGTATATTTTAACCCTTATCAACTATAGATTAGGTGATTTAATCTCACTTTGTGATGTATAAATAATCACCTCTTGAAGTGGTTTTTTTAATGCAATTACATTCGACTTCATTTGGTATTAGAGTAGGAAGGAAAATTTTGAGGAGGTTTGTGTGATCCTTGGATGCATCACACAGTTCCAATTTTTTCCATCCTAAGCCAAAACACTACCAAAATTTTGATTAATTTTGCGAAAGGAGAATAGTTATCAACATAAGAAAGTTTTTTTTGTTTTGATAAATTTTAACCATATTTATATTAAATTTTGGCTAAATTTCTGATCTGAGATCATATTTGATAGCTTTCAATTTTCTTTTATTATTTATGGTCAAGATCCACTTATAAATTGGTGGAGTAATAGATCTAAGTTTTTCACATGATTGTATGTCATTGTGATGAAAATTTATATTATTTGTCAGATCTAAAAAATATAGAATCTCTAGAAACTATATTGTAATTTTTTTGAATTCTACTCAAGAAAATACTAATTTAAAAAAAAATAGATTTTTTTGAGCTTATGATGATTTTCTATGATTTTTTAAGTTTCTATTTTGTAGAACAAGTGAGGAACAACAAAAAAATGGAAATTTTTTTTATATTTTTTAACAAAATCATGGATCAAATCTTAATTCACCTAATTTCTCTCATTGAGAGGTTTCCAAAAAGTATTTATTTTCTATAAATGGAGCACTGAGGCACCCATGGTGAAAGTTTGAAGGTAGAGTGCAACTTGAAAATAATTGATATGGAGTCTAAACTTCTAGAGGTCATAAATATTGATTCGTAACTCTTTTTAAGATCATTTTATGCCAAATTGACTATATCAAAAAGCAAAATATATCCATAAACAACTCTATCCATCTATGTATGTTTTTAAAACTTTTTAGACCCTTAGATGTTCACATATGGCCTTTTACAATTTATAATAATAAACGATGAGGAGTCCAAACTTTTGAAAGCCATAACTTTTGATATTTAACTCTGTTTGAGTTATCGTTTACACCAAAATGACCATCTTAGAAATTAAAATTTACCCATAAATAGTTATACTTGATTTAGTATGTTTTATAAAGTGTTAGACCCTTAGAATGTAATATATGTCTTTTGAAAAGTTATGAAAAAAAATGATGTAGATTTTAAACTCCCAAAGTCCATAACTTTTGATTTGTAACTTAATTTGAGCTCTCATTTACATCAAAATGACCATTTGAAAAATTAGAATTTAGACATAAATAGATCTACCTACTAGGTATTTTTAAAAATAATTTTAGACCATAATATGGTCATATATGACCTTTTAAAAGTTCTAAACATAAATTATGTAGAGTACAAACTTATGGAAGCCATAACTTTTGATATGTAACTTTATTTGATCTCTCATTTTTAACAAAATGACTATATCATTAATTTTAATTCATAAATAAATAAATATATCCATTTAGGAATGTTTTTATAACTTTTCAAGCCCTCATATGGTCATGTATGGCCTCTAAAAAATTACAAAAATAAATTATGCAGAGTCTAAAATTTTAGAGGCCATAACTTGTGATCCATAACTCAGTTTGAGATCTCATTTATACCAAAATGACCATATTAGAAAGTAAAATTTAGCCATAAATAGATCTATCTATTTAGATATGTTTTCAAAAAATTTAAAACCTTATTATGGTCATGTATAGCCTCTAAAAAAATATTAAAACAAACAATGGCTAGTCTAAACTTCTAGAGGTTGTAATTTTTGATCTGTAACTCTGTTTAAGCTCTCGTTTATACAAAAATGACAATATTGGAAAGCAAAATTCAATAATAAATAACTATATTAATTTATGGATGTTTTTAAAACTTTAAAAACCCTCAGATGGTCATGTATGGCCTCCATAAAATTGGAAAATGAATGATTCATAGTCCCAATTTTCAAAAGCCATAATTTTAAATCTTTAACTCTATTTAAACTATAATCTATACCAAAATGAACATATTGTAAATTAAAATTCATCCAAAGATAGATATATCACTTTAGGTATGTTTTAAAAAAAAATTAGACCCTTATATGGTCATGTATAGCCTCTAATTTTTTTAAAAAATAAATGATGCAGAGTGCAAACATCTAGAAGCGATAACTTTTGATCTATAACTTTGTTTAAGATCTAATTTGCACCAAAATGACCATATAAAAGAGACACATTCATCCATAATAACTCTATCCATTTAGGTATCTTTATATAAGTTTTAAGACCCTCATATGGTCATGTATGGCCTCTAAAAACTTTTAAAAATAAATGATGCATAGTCCAAAATTTTAGAGGCTATAAATTTGGATCTGTAACTTCGTTTGAGCTCTTGTTTATGCCAAAATGAATGTATTGGAGAGAAAAATTCACTCATAAATAGATATATAAAATTATGGATGTTTTTAAAACTATTTAAACCCTTAGATAGTAAGGTATGTCCTCTTAAAAGTTTTGAAAATAAATTATATAGATTCCAAACTTCCAGAGACCATAACCTTTGATCCATAACTCTATTTTAACTCTCATTTATGCCAAAATGACTATATCAAAAATTAAAATTCAGACATAAATACATATATCCATTTATAGATAATTTCATAACTATTAAGACCCTTATATGGTCATGTATGGCCTTTAAAAAGTTTTTAAAAAAAATGATGTGGAGTCTAAACTTTTGAAGGCCATAACATTTTATTCATAACTTTTTTTGAGCTCTTGTTTGCACCAAAATGACCATCTTATAAAATACAAATCAAATATAAAACTCTATCATTAGGTATATTTTTAGAACCTTTCAAACCCTTATATGGTCATGTATGGCCTCTAAAAGATTTTGAAAATAAATGATGTAGAGTCCAAACTTATGGAGAACATAAATTTTGATCCATAACTCTATTTGAGTTCTTGTTTGTGCCAAAAAATCTGTATTAGATAGTGTAATTTAGCCATAAATAGATCTATCTATTTAGGAATTTTGTTGGAATTGTGTAGATGCTAAAATTGTTATGTATGGCCTCTAAAAAATATTTAAAATAAATAATGTAGAGTCCAAACTTTTAAAGGCCATAAATTTTGATCCATAACTTTGTTTGAGATATCGTTTATGCAAAAATGACTATTTAAAAAAGTAAAATTCAGCCATAGATTACTCTACCCATTTAAGTATTTTTTTAACACTTTTTAGACTATCGTGTGATCACATATAACCTATGAAAAGTTTTAAAAATAAATGATGTGAATTCCAAACTTTTGAAGGCCATAAATTTTGATATGTAACTCTATTTTATCTCTCATTTATGCTAAAATGGTCTTATTAGAAAATAAAATTTAGGCATAAATACCTCTATCTATCTAGGGAGGTTTCTAAACTTTTAGGAATGTTTTTCAAAAAAATTCAAACATTGAAATGGTCACATATGGCTTCCCAATTTTTTTTGAAAATAAACGATGTGGACTCCAATATTTAGGATGCCATAAATTTTGATCCATAACTTTGTTTGAGCTCTCATTTACACTAAAACCATTGTCTTAATAACTATAACTCAACCACATATAACTATATAGATTTTAGTATATTTTATAAAATTTTAGACCCTCATATGGCCTCTAAAATGTTTTAAAAATAAATGATACATAGTCCAAACTTCCAAAGGCCATACATTTTTATCTGTAGATCTATTTTTTCTCTCATTTATGCCAAAGTGATAGTCTTAGAAAGTGAAATTTAGTAATAAGTATATCTATCCTTTTGGATAAGTTTTTTTGAACTTTTTGTACTCTTAGATGGTAACATATGGCCTCCAAAAAGTTCTAAAAAATAAATGTTGCAAAGTCCAAACTTTTACAGGCCATAAATTTTGATTTTTAATTCCATTAATTTTTTTTGAAAATAAATTATGTGGACTCCAATATTAAGGATGCCATAAATTTTGATCCATAACTTTGTTTGAGCTCTCATTTACACTAAAACCATTGTCTCAATAACTATAACTCAACCACATATAACTATATATATTTTAGTATATTTTATAAAATTTTAGACCCTCATATGGTCACATATGGCCTCTAAAATGTTTTAAAAATAAATGATACAAATTCCAAAATTCCAAAGGCCATACATTTTTATCTGTAGATCTATTTTTTCTCTCATTTATGCCAAAGTGATAATCTTAGAAAGTGAAATTTAGTCATAAGTATATCTATCCTTTTGGATAAGTTTTTTTGAACTTTTTGTACTCTTAGATGGTAACATATTGCCTCCAAAAAGTTCTAAAAAATAAATGATGCAAAGTCCAAACTTTTATAGGCCATAAATTTTGATTTTTAATTCCATTTGAGTTCCCATTTATGCCAAAATGACCATCTCAAAAAATATAATTTAGCTATAAATACCTATATTTATTAAATAATGTTTTTAAGACTTTATAGAACCTTATATGGTCATGCATTGCCTCGAATAAAATCTGAAAATAAATGTTGCAAAGTCCAAAATCTTAGAGGCCATAACTTTTGATTTTTAACTTTGTTTGATCTCTCATTTTCTCTAAAATGACTGTCTAAGAATGTACAATTCAACCATAAGAAACTTTATCAACATAGGAATGTCTAAAGAAAATTTTAGACCCTTATATGGTCATGCATGGCCCCTAAGAAGTTATAAAAATAAATGATGTGGATTAAAAACTATTAAAGGCCATAACTTTTGATTTTTAACTTTTTTTGAGCTATAATTTTCTCCAAAACAACCATTTAAGAAAGTACAATTTAACCATAAACAACTCTATCTATTTAGGGATTTTTTAAAAACTTTTTAGACCCTTATATGGTCACGTATGGCCTTAAAATAGTTTTAAAAACAATTTATGTGGATTTCAAACTTTTGAAGGCCATAATGTTTTATCTATAAATTTATTTGAGCTCTTGTTTATGCCAAACCATTTGTTTCAAAAAGTGAAATTTAGCCACAAATAGATCTATCTATTGAAGGATGTTTTCAAAAAAAATTAGACCCTTATATGGTTATGTATTATCTTTAGAAAGTTTATAAAATAAATAATGTAGATTCTAATAATTTAGAGGCCATAGCTTTTGATCCATAACTTTGTTTGAGAAATCATTTGCACCAAAATGACCATCTCAAAAAGTACAACTTAGTCATAAATAGATATATGCATTTAGAAATGTTTTTATAACATTTATGACCTTCATATGGACAAATATGGCCTTATAAAAGTTATGAAAACAAATGATATGGAGTCCAAACTTCTAGAGGCCATAAATTTTGATTTTTAACTCTATGAGATCTCATTTGTGCCAAAACAACATTTCAAAAAGTACAATTGAGACATAAATAAGTATATCCATTTAACAATATTTTTAAAACTTTTTAGACCCTCAAACGGTTATGTATGGACATTAAAAAATTATAAAAATAAATGATGTGGAGTCTAAACTTTTGAATGCCATAACTTTTGATCCGTAACTATGTTTATGCTCTTGTTTGCACCAAAATGATAATCTTAGAAAGTACAATTTCTCCATAAATAGATTTATATTTTTGGGTATATTTTCAAAAAAAAATTGGACCCTTACATGGTCATGTATGGACTTTGATTTTTTTTTAAATAAATGATGCAAAGTCCAAAATTTTAGAGGCCATAAATTTTGATGCAAAACTCTATTTAAGCTTTCGTTTTTACTAAAATTACCATATCAAAAAGTAAAATTCAACCATAAATATATCTATCCATTTTGGAATGTTTTCAAAACATTTTAGACACTTATATGGTCATGTATGGCATCTAAAATGTTTTGAAAATAAGTGATGTGTAGTCCAAACTTTTAGAGGCCATAAATTCTAATCTATAACTCTATTTAAGCTCTCATTTACACCAAAATTACCATATTAGAAAGTACATTGCAACATATATTGATATATCAATTTATAAATGTTTTAAAATTCTTAAATACCCTTATATGGTCATGTATGGCCTCTAAAAAGTTAAGAAAATAAATGATGTGGATTCCAAACTTCTATTGGCCATAACTTTTGATTTGTATCTTCGTTTGGGCTCTTGTTTGTACCAAAATAACTGTATGGGAAAGTAAAAATCAACCATGATCTTATATATATTTTTAAGGGTGTTTTCAAAAATTGTAAAACCTTAAAATTATCATGTATGGCCTCTGAAAACAAATGATGTGGGTCCAAACTCTACATGCCATAACATTTGATCTATAACTATGTTTGAGCTCTAATTTTTGCCAAAATGATCATATCAAAAAGAGAAATTTATCCATTAATAGTTCTATCCATTTATAGATTTTTTGAAAACTATTAGGACCATTATATGGTCATGTATGACCTCTAATTTTTTATAAAACAAATGATGCAGAGTTGACACTTTTGGAGGTCATAAATTTTGATTTGTAACTTTGTTTGAGCAATAATTTACACATAAATGAGCTTCTTAGAAAGCACAATTCAACCTTAAATATATACATTAATTTAGGGATAATTTTTATAACTTTTAAAACCTTTATATGGTCACATATTATCCCTAAAAAGTTTTAAATATAAATGATGTGGAGTTTAAACTTATAGAGGCCATAAATTTTAATGCATAACTCTATTTGAGCTCTTGTTTATGCTTAAAAGATTGTCTCAAAAAATAAATTCAGCCATAAACAACTCTATTTGTATATTAAAATTTTAAAAACTTTAAGAACTTTTGATAGTTGTGTATTAAGTCAAAAAAGTTTTGAAAATAAATGATGTGGAGTTTAAACTTTTGTAGGCCATAACTTTTGATTCCTAACTCTGTTTGAGCTCTCATTTGCACCAAAATAACCATAAAAAAATCAAAAATCAGATATAAATAATTCTATCCATTTAATGAGGTTATAAGAACTTTTTAGACACTCATATGATCACATATATCTTCTAACAAGTTTTTAAAATAAATTATATGAATTCCAAACTTTCAAAGGACATAACTTTTGATTTCTAACTCTATTTGAGCTCTCATTTTCACTAAAATGACCATTTTAGAAATTAAAATTAAGCCATAAATAGATTTATATTTAGGTATGTTTTTAAAACATTTTTAGCCTTCATATGGTCATGTATGTCCTCTAAAAATTTCTAAAAATAATTGATGTGGATTTCAAACTTCTCAAGGCCATAACTTTTGATCTATAACTCTGTTTGATCTCTCATTTATGCAAAAATGATGATATTGAAAAATAAAATTCAATTAAAAATAACTATATGTATTTAAATATGTTTTTAAAAAAAATTAGACCTTAAGATGTTCAAGTATGGCCTCTAAAAATAAATGATTTGGAGTTTAGATTTTTGGAAGCGATAAATTTTGATTTGTAATCCATTTGAGCTCTTGTTTATGCTAAAACAAGTATCTCAAAAAGTTTAATTCAACCATAAATATATCTATCCATTTATGGATGATTTTTAAAAAAAAATAGACCCTTGAATGGCCATGTATGGTCTCTAAAAAGTTCTAAAAATAAATGATGTAGATTCCAAACTTTTAGAGGCTATAACTTTCGATCTGTAACTTCATTTGATCTCTCACTTGTGCAAAAATGACCATCTTAGAAAGTATAATTTGACTATAAACAAATATATCTATTTATATATATTATAATAAATTTTTTGAAACTTATATGGTCATGTATGGCCTCGAAAATGTTTTAAAAATAAATTGATGTGAAGTTCAAATTTTTGGAGGCCATAACTTTTGATTCATAACTCCATTTGAGCTCTCATTTGCACTAAAATCACTATATTATAAAGTAAAACTTAGGCATAAATATATATATATCCATATGGAGATTATTTTTTAAAAAAATTATACCTTTATATGGTCACGTGTGTCTTCCAATTTTTTTTGAAAACAAATGATGTGTAGTCCAAACTTTTAAAGGTCATAACTTTTGGTCTGTAACTCCTTTTGAGCTCTCGTTTACACAAAAATGACCATCTTAGAAATTAAAATTCAGCCATAAATAGACCTATCTTTTTATAAATGTTTTAAAAAAAATAAAAAAATTAGACCATTATATTATCATACATGGACTTTAAAAATTTCTAAAAATAAATGATGTAGAGTCCAAACTTCTGGAGGCCATAACTTTTGATTTGTAACTCTGTTTGAGCTCTCATTTATGTCAAAATGACCATGTAAAAAATTAATATTCATATATGTGTGTGTGTGTGTGTGTGTGTGTGTGTGTGTGTGTGTGTGTGTGTGTGTGTGTGTGTGTGTGTGTGTGTGTGTGTGTGTGTGTGTGTATGTATGTATGTATATTTTTATACACACACACACATGTCTGTGTGTGTGTGTGTGTGTGTGTGTGTGTGTGTGTGTGTCTATAACCTCAAATGATCACATGTGGCCTCTAAAAAGTTTTGAAAATAAATGATGAGTAAAAGTTTTTAAGGGTCATAACAAAATGAATATCTTAGAAAGTTCAATTCCAACATAAATATAATTTAATTATGTTTCAAAAAAATATCAAAACCTTTTATAGTTACATATAGCCTCTAAAATGTTCTAAAAATAAATGATACAGATTCTAAACATTCAAAGGCCATAAATTTTGATCTATAACTCTGTTTGATCTCTCAGTTGTGTCAAAATGACTATATTAAATAGTAAAATTTGACCATAATAAAATCTATCTATTTACAAATATTATAAGAAAAACTTTAAAATTTATATGGTCATGTATGGCATCCAAAAGGTTCTAAAAATAAATTAATGTGAAGTTCAAACTTTTGGAGGCCATAACTTTTGATCCATAACTCTATTTTAGCTCTCATTTGCACAAAAATGACTGTCTTAAAAAGTACAACTCAGATATAAATATATCTATCCATATAGAAATGTTTTTGAAAAAAAATTAGACATTTAGATAGTAATGTATGGCCTTAAATTTTTTTTGAAAACAAATGATGCGTAGTCCAAACTTTTGAAGGCCATAACTTTTGGTCCGTAACTCTATTTAAACTCTCATTTACACAAAAATGAACATCTTAGAAAGTAAAATTCATCCATAAAAGACCTATCTCTTTAGATTTTTTTTAAAATAATTTTAAACCCCCAGAAGATCATGTATGGCCTTTGACAAGTTTCAAAAATAAATGATGTAGAGTCCAAACTTTTGGAGGCCATAACTTTTGATTTGTTACTATGTTTGAGCTCTCATTTATGCCAAAATGACCATATCAAAAGTAAAATTCATCCATAAATGGTTTTATATATTTAAATATATTATCAAATTGTTTAAAGACTAGGAATGATCACATGTGGTCTCTAAAAAGTTTTAAAAACAAATGATACGGAGTCCAAATTTCTGGAGGTAATAACTTTTGATCCATAACTTCATTTTGAGTTCTCATTTGCACCAAAATGACCATCTCAAAAAGTAGAATTCAACCTTAAATAACTATATCCATTTAGGGATATTTTAGAAATTTTTAGCCCCTCACATTGTCATGAATGGCCTTGAAAAAGTTTATGAAAAAATTATACATAGTCCAAACTTTCATAGGCCATAAATTTTGATCCATAATTCCATTTGAAATCTCGTTTGTGCTAAAAAGACCATCTCAAAAAGTAAAATTTATCCATAAATATATATATACATTAAGATATGTATTTAAAACTTTATAAACCCTTGAATGGTCATGTATGGTCTCTAAAATATTTTGAAAACAAATGATGTAGAGTCCAAACTTCTGTAAGACATAAATTTCAATTTTAAACTCTAATTGAGCTTTTATTTTCAGCAAAATGACCATCTAAAAAAGTAAAATTCAACCATAAATAGTTATGTATATTTATAAATGTTTATAGTTTTAAAAATCTTAGATGGTCATGCATGGCCTCCAAAAAGTTTTGAAAATAAATGATGCATAGCCCGAACTTGTATAGGCCATAACTTTTGATCCATAACACTAAATAAGCTCTAGTTTATGCTAAAAGGACTGTCTCAAAAATCACAATTCAACCATAAACAAATCTATCTAGTTAGGAATGTTTTCTAAACTTTTCATACCCTTTGATGGCCACGTATAGATTCTCAAAAGTTTTGAAAATAAATGATATAGAGTCCAATCTTCCAAAGCCAATATTTTTTCTTCTATAACTCTATTTAAGTTATCAATTATGCTAAAATGATCATCTCAGAAAGTAAAATTCAACCATAAATAACTATATCTATTTAGGCATGTTTTCAAAACTTTTAACACCCTCAAATAAATATTTACATATGGCATATAAAAATTTCTAAATAATAAATAATGTAGAGTCCAAACTTTTGGAGGCCATAACTTTCAATCCATAATTCTGTTCCAGCTCTCATTTGAGCTAAAATGACTATCTCAAAAATCATAATTCAGCCATAAATATCTCTATCCATTTAATAATGGTCATATGTTTCCTCCAAAAAATTTTGAATATAAATAATGTAGAGTCCAAACTTTTATAGGCCACAACTTTTGATCTGGAACTCTATTTAAGATCTCATTTACACCAAAATGACCATCATAGAAAGTACAATTATACCATAAATAAATATATCTATTTAAATATATTTTAAAATGTTTTAGACCCTCATTTGGTCACATGTGGCCTCTAAATATATCTAAAAACAAATAATGTGAAGACAAAAATTTCAAAGGCTATAAATTTGATCTATAACTCAATTTGAGCTCTTCTTTGCACTAAAATGACCATATCTAAAAGTATAATTCAACCATACATTTATCTATCCATTTAAAAACATTTTCAAAAAAAACTTATACCAAAATGGTCATGTATGGCCTCCAAATTATTCTAAAAAATAAATGATTGGGAGTCCAAACTTTTGAAGGCCATAACTTTTGATTTGTAACTCAATTTGAGCTCTCGTTTATGCCAAAATAATCATCTAAAAAAAATAAAATTTAGTTATAATAGATATATCAATTTAAGATGTTTTGAAACTCTTTAGACCCTTATATGGTCACATATGGCCTTTAAATATTTTTAAAAATAAATGATGAATGGTCCAAAATTTCAATGGCCATAAATTTGGATCTATAACATAAGTTGAGTTCTCATTTATGTCAAAAATATTGTCTCAAAAATTAAAAAATAGCCATAAATAGATCTATCCATTTAGAGATGTTTAAAAAAAAATTAGATCCTAAGATGGTCACATATGGCCTTTGAAAAGTTTTGAAAATAAATGATATGGAGTCTAAACTTATGAAGGCCATAACTTTTGATTCATAATTCTATATGAGCTCTTGTTTGCCGAAAAATGACCATATAAAAAAGTAAAATTTAGTTATAAATAACTCTATCTATTTATGGATGTTTTCATAACTTTTTAAACTCTCATATGTTAATGCATGGCCTCTAAAAAGTTTTAAAAACAAATAATATAGAGTCTAAACTTCTAGAGGACATAAATTTTGATCTGTAACTCCATTTGAGCTCTTGGTTGTACCAAAATAACCACTTCATAAAATAAAATTAAGAAATAAATAGTTCTATCCATTTAGTGATGTTTTAAGAAATTTTATACCCTTATACACTCATGTATGGCCTTTGAATTCTTTTTTAAAATAAATAATGTGGAGTATAAACTTTTGGAGGCTGTAAGTTTTGATTCATAACTCCATTTGAGCTCTCATTTATGCCCAAATGACCATATCATAAATCAAAATTCAACCATAAATAACTTTATCTATTTAGGAATGTTTTCAAAAAACAATTAGACATTTAGATAGTCACATATGGCCTCTAAAATATTCTAAAAATAAATGATTCGAATTCCAACTTCTAAAGGCCATAAATTTTGATTTATAACTTCATTTGATCTCTTGTTTGTGACAAAACATCTATCTCAAAAAGTGAAACTCAGCCATAAATAAATTTATCTATTTAGGGACATTTTAATAAATATAAGACACCCATATGGTAATGTATGGCCTCTAATAACTTTTGAAAACAAATGATGTATAGTCCAAACATTCATAAGTCATAACCCTTGATCCATAATTACATTTGATCTTTGGTTTATGCCAAAATGACCATCTCAAAAATTAATAGTCATCCAAAAAAAAAAAATATCCATTTAGGGATGTTTGTAAAACATTTTAGACCCTCATATGATCATGTATGGACTCTTAAAAGTTTTGAAAAATAAATGATGTGAATTCCAAAATTTTGTAGGCAATAAATTTTGATCCATAAATCCATTTGAGCTCTCGTTTATACTAAAATGACCATATCAAAAAGAAAAATTCAACCATAAATAGATATAACTTTAGATATGTTTTTATAAAAATTATAACACTTATATTTTCATGCATGGAATTTGACAAGTTATAAAAATAAATTATGTGGAGTCCAAAATTTTGGAGGCCATAACTTTTGATTTGAAATTCCATTTGAGCTCTTGTTTACGACAAAAGGAACATCTCAAAAAGTATAATTAATCCATAAATATAACTATCCATTTATAGATGTTTTAAAAACTTGTAAAACCATTATATGGCCATATATGGACTTTGAAAATTCCTAAAAATGAATGATGTGGATTCAAAACTGTCTGATGCCATAACTTTTGATCTATAACTTCATTTAAGCTCTCATTTATGCCAAAACGACCATCTCAAAAATTATAATTTATATTTAAATATATATATCCATTTAAATATGCTTTAAAAAACTTCATACCCTTATATTCTCATGAATGTCCTCTAATTTTTTTTGAAAAACAAATGATATAAATTCCAAACTTCCAAACGCCATAACTTTTGATCTATAACTCTATTTAAGGTCCTATTTATGCCAAAACAAATGTCTTAGAAATTAAAATTCATCCATAAATATCTATATCCATTTAAGGGTGTTTTAAAAATATTTAAGACCCTTATATGGTCATGTATCACCTTTAAAATGTTTTGAAAGTAAATATTACAAAGTCTAAACATTGAAAGGCCATAAATTTTGATGTGTAACTCTATTTGATCTCTCATTTACACCACATAGACCGTCCAAGAAACTATAATTCATTTTTAAATAGATCTATTTGTTTGGATATATTTTTATAAATTTTTAGATATTTATATGGTCATGTATGGGTTCTAATAATTTCTAAAAACAAATCATACAAAATCTAAACATTTAAAAGACATAACTTTTGATAGTAACTCTTTTTGACCTCTCATTTGAATTAAAACAACCATATCAAGAGGTAAAATTCATCCATGTATAAATATATCCATTTAGGGATGTTTTAATAACTTTTTATACCCTTGGATGTCACATATGGCCTCCAAAAAAATTTAAAAATAAATGATAGGGACTACAAACTTTTGAAGGCCATAAATTTTGATCCATAACTCCATTTGAGCTCTTACACAAAAATGACTATCTCAAAAATTATAACTTGGTTATAAATATATCTATCCATTTAACAATTTTTTAAAAACAAATTAGACCCTTAAATTGTCATGCATATCCTCTAAAATGTTTACAAAAAATTTATGCAGTCTAAATTTTTAAAGACAATAACGTTTGATCTATAACTCCATTTGAGCTCTCATTTACAATAAAATAAATGTTTCAAATAGTATAATTTAGACAAATGTGTGTGTGTGTGTGTGTGTGTGTGTGTGTGTGTGTGTGTGTGTAGATGTGTGTGTGTGTGTGTGTGTGTGTGTGTGTGTGTGTGTTTGTGTGTGTGTGTGTGTGTGTATCTATGTATATGTATATGTATATATGTATATGTATATATGTATATGTATATATGTATATGTATATATGTATATGTATATATATATATGTATATATGTACATGTGTGTGTGTAGATATATATACACACACACACACACACATACACACACACACACATACACACACACACATATATATATAACCCTGAGATTGTCACATATGGTCTCTAAAATATAAAAACAAATGATGGAGAGTCTAAACTTTTAAAAGCCATAAATTTTGATTAATAACTATATTTGAGCACTTATTTGTGCCAAAATGACCATCTTGAAAAGTATAATTCAACCATAAATAGTTATATAAATTTAGGAATGTTTTTATAACTTTTTATACCCTTAGATGTTCAGGTATCACATCAAAAAAAATTAAAAATAGATGATGTAGAGTCAAAACTTGTAGAGGTCATAGATTTTGATTCCTAACTTTGTTTGAGCTCTCATTTGTGAAAAAATTACCATCTTAGAAAGTACAACTTAGACATAAATATGTATATCTATATAGGGATATTTTAGAAACTTTTATACCTTTATATGGTCATGTATGGTGTCTAATTATTTTTTTAAAATAAATGATGTGGAATCCAAACTTTTGAAGGCCATAAATTTTGATTTATAACTCCGTTTGTTCTCTCATTTGCAACAAAACAATTGTCTTCAAATTTAAAATCAACCATAAATATCTCTATCCATTTACAATTTTTTTTATAAATTTTTAGAAAATTGTATGGTCTCTAAATTTTTTTTAAAATAAATAATGAGAAGTCCAAAATTTTGGAGGCCATAACTTTTGATATGTAACTCCATTTGAACTTCAGTTTGCACCAAAATGACTATCTCAGAAAGTAAAATTTAGTTTTAAATAACACTATCCATTTAGAATTTTTGTTGGAGATTTTCAAGCCCTTAGATAGTCATGTATGGTGTCTAAAAATTTCTAAAAATAAATGATGTAGATTCAAAACTTTTGAAGGCATTCACTTTTCATCTGAAACTCCATTTTATCTCTCATTCATGTTAAAATGACCCTCTCAGAAACTAAAATTCAACCATAAATATCTATAATAATTTAGGTATGTTTCAAAAAAATGTTAGACCATTGATTGTTTATGAAATAACTCTAAAAAATTTAGAAAATAAATCATACAAAGTCCAAATTTTTAGAGGCCATAACTTTCTATTTGTAACTTTATTTGAATTCTCTTTTGTGTTAAAAAAAACCATCTCAAAAAGTGAAATTTAGACCTAAATAACTCTATCTTTTTAGGAATGTTTTTATAATTTTAACACCCTCAAATGGTCTTACATGGCCTTCAAAATTTTCTAAAAATTAATGTTGTAGATTCCAAACTTTTATAGGATGTAACATTTGATCTATAACTCCATTTGATCTCTCATTAATGCCAAAATGATCATATCGAATATTAAAATTTATCTATAAATAACTCTATCTATTTTAGTATATTTTCAAAACTTTTTAGACCCTCATATGATCACTTATGGCCTTTGAAAAGTTCTAAAAACAAATGATGGGGAGTCCAAACTTATGGAGGCCATAAATTTTGATTCATAATTCCATTTAAGATCTTGTTTTCAAAACATTTTTAGATGATTTCATGGTCACATATGGCCTCCAAAAATATCTAAAAAATAAATGATGTGGATTCCAAACATTCAAAGGCTATAAATTTTGATCTATAACACCATTTGAGCTTTTGTTTGTGACAAAATGACAATAAAAGAAAGTGAAATTTAGTCACAAATAATTTTGTTTATTTAAGGACATTTTAAAACTTTATAAACCCTCATATGGTCACGTATGGCCTCTAAATTTTTTTGAAAACAAATTATGAGAAATACAAACTTTTAGAGGCCATAGCTTTTGATCTGTAATTACATTGCATCTCTTGTTTATGCTAAAATTATTATCTTATAAAGTAAAACTAAACCATAAATATATTTATCCATTTAGGTAAATTTTTAAAAAAATGATATGTAGATGGTAATGTATGGTCTTTGAAAATATCTAAAAATAAATGACGTAGAGTTTAAACTTCTAGATGCCATAAATTTTGATTTATAATTCTATTTGAGCTCTCATTTATTTAAAAATGATCATCTCTAAAATTAAAATTCAACACAATATGTGTGTGTGTGTGTGTGTGTGTGTGTGTGTGTGTGTTTTAAAATTTTTAAAAACCCTTAGGTAGTCACACATGGACTCAAAAAAGTTTTGAAAACAAATGATGTAGATTCCAAACTTTTGTATGGGATAAATTTCTATCTATAACTCTATTTGAGCTCTCATTCACAATAAAGTGGCTGTCTCAATTGAAATTGAAATTGAGCCAATATATATATATATATATATATATATATATATATATATATATATATATATATATATATATATATATATATATATATATATATATATATATATATATATATATATATATATATATAATCTTTAGATGGTCATGTATGACCTCTAAAATGTTTTGAAAACAAATGATGTAGATTTCAAATTTCTAGATGCCATAACTTTTGATTTAAAACTCTGATTGAGTTCTCATTTACACCAAAAATACCATCTCAATAAGTACAATTCAATAATAAATAACTCTATCTATTTAGGGTTGTTTTAAAAAAAATTAAACCCTTAGATGGTCATGTATGGCCTCTAAAAATTAAAATATATCTTTTTAGAGATGTTTTTATATTTTTCAGAACCTTAGATGGTCATGGATGGCCCATGAAAAGTTTTGAAAGAAAATGATGTAGAGTCCAAACTTCTGGAGTCCATAACTCCATTTGATCTCTTATTTGTGCCAAAATGATCATCTTGTAAAGTAAAATTCACCCATAAAAACTACATCCATTTTAGGGTTATTTTAAAATATTGTATAACCCTTATATGGCTTATGAAATGTTCAAAATATAAATGAAGGCCATAAATTTTGATCCATAACTCTATTTGAGATCTTGTCTATACTCAAATGATTATTTTAAAAAGTACAATTCAACCATAAATATCTCTATCCATTTATTGATGTTTTCAAAAAAAGTTAGACCCTCAGAGGGTCATGTATGGCCTTTGAAAATTTCTAAAAACAAATGATGTGAAGTCTAAACTTGTAGAGGCTATAACTTTTGATTTGTAACTCTATTTAAACACTTGTTTGCACTAAAATGATAATTTAAAAAAGTATAATTCATCCATAAATAACTCTATCAATTTAAGGATGTCTATAGAACATTTTAGACACTTATATGGTCATGTATAACCTCTAAAGAGTTATAAAAATAAAATATTTAGATTCTAAACTTTTGAAAGACTTAAGCTTTACTCTATAATTCTATTTGAGCTCTCATTTGTACCAAAATGACCATATCAGAATATACAATTAAGCCATATACAAATATATATATTTAGGAATGTTTTCAAAAAAAATTAGACCCTTAGATGTTCAATCGTGGTCTTTGAAAACTTTTGAAAATAAATAGTGTAGAGTTTAAATTTATGAAGGCCATAACTTTTGATCTGTAACTCTATTTGAGCTCTCATTTCTTAAAAAATGACCATTTCAAGAATTACAATTTAGTCATAAAAAGTTATATCATTTTATGAATGTTTTTATAACTTTCAATATGTAACTCTATTTGAGATTTTATTCACACCAAAATTATTATCTCAGAAAGTATAATTCAATAATAAATAGCTATATAAATTTAAGGATGTTTTTTTAGAACTTTTTAGACCCTTGATTGGTCATGCATGACCTCCAAATTTTATTGGAAAAAATGATGGGGAGTCCAAACTTTTGGAGGACATAAATTTCGATCTGTAATTCTATTTGACCTCTCATTTATCCCAAAATTATCATCTCATAAAGTAAAATTCACCCATAAATAGTTATATTTATTTAGGGATGTTTTCAAAACTTTTAGGACCTTTATATGGTAATGTATGGAATCCAAAGAGTTTTGAAAATAAATGATCCATATTCTAAACTTTTGGAGGCCAAAACTTTGGATATGTAACTCCATTTGAGCTCTCATTTATGCCAAAAAAAGTATCTCAAAAAGTAAAATTTAGAAAAAAATAACTTTATCCATTTAAATATGTTCTTATAGCTTTTAAAACCCTTATATGGTCATGTATGGCCTCTAAAAGGTTTTAAAAATAAATGATGAAGAGTCTAAACTTATAGAGGCCATAAATTTCAATCTATAAAACCATTTGAGCTCTCATTTGTGATAAAATAATCATCTCAAAAAGTAAAATTAAGCCATAAATAGCTCTATCCATTTATAAATGTTTTCACATTTTCAAACCCCTCAAATGGTCAGGTATGGCCCTTGAAAATTTATTAAAAACAAATGGTATAGAGTCCAAACTCTTGGAGGCCATAAATTTTGATCTATAACTCTATTTGAGCTTTCATTTATGCCAAAATGACCATCTTAGAAAATAAAATTCAGCCATAAAAATCTCTATCAATTTATAGATGTTTTTGGAACATTTTAGACTGTTGATTAGTCATGCATGGATTCTATAAAGTTTTGAAAATAAATGATGCAGAGTCCAAGTTTCTAGATGCCATACCTTTCATTTTGTAACTTTTTTGAGCTATTGTTTTCAATAAAATGACTATCTTCGAAAGTATAATTTAGCCATAAATAACTATAGCTATATGAGGATTTTCTAAAACTTTTTTGATCCTCATATGGTCATTTACAACCTCTAAATTTTTTTAAAAATAAATGATGTGGGGTCCAAAATTTTGGAGGCCATAACCTTTGATCCATAACTTCATTTAAAATATCATATATGCCAAAACAACTATCTCAAAAAGTACAATTCAACCATAAACAAGACTATCATTTTAGGGATGTTTTTTTTTATTTTTTAGAAATTCAAATGGTCATGCATGGATATTGAAAAGTGATAAAAATAAATTATGCAAATTCAAAACTTCTAGAGGCCATAACTTTTAATTTGTACCTCTATTTAAGCTTTTATCTGTACCAAAATTGCCATTTGAAAATTACAATTCAGTCACAAGTAGCTCTATCCATTTAAAAATGATTCAAAACTTTTTTTACCCCAAGATGGTCATGTATGTCTTTTGTAAATTTTAAAAAATAAATGATGTGGATTCCAAACTTTTGAAGGCCATAACTTTTGATCTATAACTCCATTTGAGCTCTAATTTATGCCAAAATGATAGTCTAGAAAAGTACAATTCAGCCATAAATATCTCTATCCATTTATTGGTGTTTTTAAAACTTTTCAAACCCTTATATGGTCATCTATAGCTTCAAAAAAGTTTTAAAAATAAAATATGTGGATTTCAAACTTTTTGAGGGCATAAATTTTAATACGTAACTCTAGTTGAGCTCTCTTTTGTATGAAAACAACTATCTTAGAATGTACAATTCAGCCATATACATCTTTATTTATTTAGGTATGTTTATGGAACTTTATAGACCCCAATATGTTCATGAATAAAATCTAAAAAATTTCAAAAATAAATTATGCAAAGTCCAAATTTTTGGAGGCCATAACTTTCGATTCATAACTTTGTTTGTGATCTCGTTTGCAACACAATAATTGTCTTAAAAATTACAATTTAGCCATAAATATGTATATCATTTTTTATATGTTTTCAAAAAAAAAAAAAAACCATTAGATGGTCACATATGGGCTTAAGTTTTGATCCATAACTCTATTTGAGCTCTCATTTACATAAAATAACTATCTTAAAAAGTACAATTTATAAATAAATAGATCTATACCTTTAGTGTTGTTTGAAAAACATTTAATACATTTATATGGTTATTTTTAGCCTAAAAATATTTATAGAACAAATAATGTAGATTCTAAACTTATAGAGGCCATAACTTTGATCTGTAACTCCATTTGATCCCTCATTTACACCAAAACAACTGTCTCAAAAATTAAAATTCATTCATAAATAGTTATATCAGTTTGTGAATATTTTTCATAACTTTAGACCCATATTTGGTCATGTATAGCCTTCAAAATTTTTTAAAAAAAAAAATGGGGAGTCCAAATTTTTTTTAGGCAATAACATTTATCTATAACTCTATTTGATCTATCATTTGTGAAAAAAGACCATCTCAAAAAGTAGAATTCAGCCAAAAATAACTCTATCTATTTAGGGATGTTTTCAAAAGAAATTATACCCTCAATTGGTTACCTATGGCATATAATTTTTTTAAAAAACAAATTATGTGTTGTTTAGACTTCTAGAGGCCTTAACTTTTTATCAGTAACTCCATTTGAGCTCTCATCTACACCAAAATAATCATCTTAGAAAGTAAAATTTAGATGTAAATAGTTCTATGTATTTAGGTATATTTTCATAAATTTGAGGACCCTTAAAATTCATGTATGGCATCCAAAATGTTCTAAAAAAAATGATACAAATTTCAAAGTTATGGAATCCATAAATTTCAATCAGTAACTCCATTTGAGCTCTCATTTACACTAAAATGAGTGTCTAATAAAGTATAATTTAAACATAAACAAATCTATATATTTATGAATGTTTTCGTAAATTTTTGGACCCTTATATGGTTAGGTATGCCACTCAAAAATTTATGAAATATAGAGTCTAAAATTTTAAAGGCCATAACTTTCCATTTATAACTCTATTTAAGCTCTCATTTGCACCAAAACAATTGTATTAGAAAGTAAAATTCAGCCATAAATAACTCTCTTAGTTTATGGGTATTTGAAAAAAATTTCAAACCCTAGATTGGTTATGAATGGCATCTAAAAAATTTTTTTAAAAAAATGATGTAAATTCTAAATTTTTGGAGGTCATAACTTTTATCTATAACTTTATCTGAGCTTTTGTCTCCAACAAAATGACTATCTTAGAAATTATGATTAGCTATAAATATTTCTATCTATTTAGGGATATTTAAAAGACTTTTTAGACACTCATGGTCATTTATAGAATATAAAAACAAATGAAGCAAATTTTGAACATCTGGAAGCCATAACTTTTGGTCTGTAACTCAGTTTAAGCTCTCATTTGTGTCAAAACAACTATCTTGAAAATTACAATTCAACCATAAATAGCTCTATCATTTTAAGGATGTTTTTAGATTTTTTTGGACCCTTGTATTCTCATGTATATTTTCTTAAAAGTTATAAAAACAAATGATTTGGAGTCAAAACTTATGGAGGCCATAAATTTTGATTCATAACTCAATTTAAGCTCTCATTTACACTAAATTGAGCATCTCAAAAAGTTAAAATTGACCATAAATAACTCTATCTATTTAGGAATATTTTTATAACTTTTTAGACACTTATATGGTCATTTATGGCCTCCAAAATGTTCTAAAAAAATTATATAGTGTCCAAAATTATAGAGGCCATAAATTTTGATGCATAACTCTGTTTGAGCTCTCTTTAACACCAAAATGATCATCTAAAAATTAAAATTCACCCATAAATAACTTTATCTATTTAAAGATGTTTTTATAACTATTTAGACCCTTATATGGTCATGTATGGACTTTGAAAAGTTTTAAAAATAAATGATGTGGAGTCCAAACTTATAGAGACCATAACATTTGATACATAACTCCATTTGAGTTATCATTTACACCAATATGAATATCTTGAAATGTATAATTTATTAATATACAACTCTATATCTTTATGGATATTTTATAATTTTACAACCCTAAAATGGTCACATATGGATTTTGAAAACTATGAAAAATAAATGATATAATTTCCAAATTTATGGAGGCCATAAATTTTGATCTGTAACTTAGTTTAAGCTCTCATTTGCAATAAAATGACTATCTTATAAGGTACAATTTCACCATCAATAGTTATATCCTTTTATGGAAATTTTAAAAACTTTTCAAACCATTAGATGGTCATATATGGCCTCTGAATAGTTCTAAAAATAAAAGATGTAGATTCTAAACTTTCAGAGGCCATGACTTTTGATCCATAACTCTATTTGAACTCTAGTTTGAAACAAAATGACTATCTCAAAAATTAAAATTCAAATATAAAGAGTTATATCTATTTAAATATGTTTTAAAAACTTTTAAGACCCTTAAATGTTCATGTCTGGACTTTGATTTTTTTTGAAAAATAATTGATGGGGAGTCCAAACTTTTGGAGGCCATAACTTTTGATCCATAAATCTATTTGAACTCTCATTTACACCAAAATGAGCATATCAAAAATTAAAAATCAACCATAATGTGTGTGTGTGTATGTGTATGTGTATATGTATATATGTGTGTGTATATATGTGTGTGTGTGTGTGTGTGTGTGTGTGTGTGTGTGTGTGTGTGTGTTTAAAGAATTTTAGACCCTTATATAGTCACATATGGCTATTAATGTTTTTTTAAACAAATGACAAAGATTCAAAAATTTTGAAGGCCATAACTTTTGATCTATGACTCTATTTGATCTCTTATTTATGCCAAAATGAGCATCTTAGAAAGTAAAATTCAGCCATAAATGAATCTATATATTAAGATATGTTTTTAAAACTTTATAAGGCCTCATATGGTCATGTATGGCTTCTAAAAAGTTCTAAAAATAAATTATATGAAGTCAAAATTTTTGGAGGCCATAAATTTCAATCGATAACTTCATTTGAGCTCTTGTTTGCACCAAAATGACCATCTTGGAAAGTAAAATTTCATTTTAAAATATATTTATACATTTATGGATGTTTTAAAAACTTTTTGGACCCTTGTATGGTTGTTTATGGACTCCAAAATATTATAAAAACAAATGATGCCGAGTGCCAACTTCTGAAAGCGATAATTTTTTATATGTAACTCCTTTTGAGATCTCACTATGCCAAAATAATTGTATAGGAAAGTAAAATTGATTCCTAAATATATATTTCCATTTTTTAATATTTTCATAAATTTTTAGACCCTTATACGATCATGTATATCCTATGAATAGTTTTAAGCATAAATAATGTGGAATCCAAACTTCCAGAGGCCATAAGTTTTGATCAGTAACTTTGTTTGAACTCTTTTTTACACCAAAATGATTGGATCAAAATGTAAAATTAATTCATAAATAGATATATCTATTTAGGGATATTTTAAAAACTTTTCATACCCTCATATGATCATGCATGGCCTTTGAAAAGTTTATAAAATAAATGATACATAGTCCAAACTTTTGGAGGCCATAACTTTTGAAATGTAACTCTGTTTGAGCTCTCAGTTATGCTAAAATGACTGACTTAGAAATTAAAATTCATCTATAAATAGTTAGATCCATTTCAAAAAAAATTAAGTAATTTTTATACCCTTTATAAGGTCATGTATGGCCTTTTAAAAGTTTTGAAAAGTAATGATACAGAGTCCAAACTTATCGAGGCCATAAATTTTTATTTGTAACTCCATTTGAGATCTCGTTTATGCTAAAATTACCATATCAAAAAGTAAAATTTAGACATAAATAGATATATCATTTTTGAGAAGTTTTAAAAACTTTTAAAAAACTCATATGGTCACCTATGTTCTTTGATTTTTTTTAAAAAATAAATGATACAGAGTCCAAAGTTTTGGATGCCATAACTATTGATTTGTAATTCTATTTGAGCTCTCATTTGTACCAAAATGATAAGTTTAGAATGTACAATTAATTAATATAGAAATATATCTGTTTGGGAATGTTTTTCAAATATTTTAGACCCTTATATGGTCATGCATGGCCTTTGAAAGTTTTAGAAAATAAATGATGTAGTTTCTAAAATTTTTGGAGGCCATATTTTAATTTTTGATCCATAACTCCATTTGAGCTCTTTTTTTCACCATCTCAAAATGTATAATTAAGACATATATAACTATATATATTTAGGTATGTTTTTTTAAATTTTAAGACCATCATATATTCATGCATGGCCTTTGAAAATTTCATAAAACAAATGAAGCAGAGTCCAAATTTTTGGACACTATAATTTTTCATTTATAACTCAGTTTGAGCTCTCATTTGCAACAAAAATGACTATATCAAAAAGTATAATTTAGCCATAAAAATTTATATCCTTTTAAGGATAATTTTAGAACTTTTCAATCCATCATATGGTCACGTGTGGTCTTTGAATATTTTTTTGAAAACAATAATAGAGATTATAAACTTTTAGAGGTGATAACATTTAATTTGTAACTTCATTTGAGTTCTCATTTGAAATAAAATAACCGTATCAAAATTTACAATTCAATCAAAAATAGACTCATTATTTTAAGGATGTTTTCCAAAAAATTAGACCCTCAATTGGTCATGCATGACCTAATTGTTTTTTGAAAAACATGATGGGGATTCTAAACTTCTAGAGGCCATAAATTTTGATCAATAGCTCCATTTGAGCTCTCATTTGTGCCAAAACAAATATATTAGATCTATTATGGGATGTTTTTATAAACTTTTAGTCCCTTGAATGGTCATGTATAACCTCTAAAAAGTTCATAAAACAAATAATATGTTGTCCAAACTTTTGGATGCCATAACTTTTGATCTGTAACTATGTTTCAGCTCTCGTTTGCATACAAATAATCATATCATAAAGTAAAATTCAACTATAAATTTTTATATCTACTTAGGAAAGTTTTCAAAAAAAAAAAAAAAGATGTTCAAATGGTCATGTATAGACTTTAAAAAGTTTTAAAAATAAATGATGTAAATTCTAAACTTTTGGAGGCTATAAATTTGGATACGTAACTCTGTTTGAGCTCTCATTTACACCAAAACAAGTGTTTCAAAAAGTAAAATTTAGATATAAACATATCTATCCATTTATGGATATTTTTATAAATTTTCAAACCCTTAGATGGTCATGTATGGCCTCTAAAAAGTTTTGAAAATAAATGATGTGGGGTCTAAAATTCTAGAGGCCATAACTTTCTATCTATAACTCTATTTGACATCTAATTTATGCCAAAATAATTGTCTTAGAAAGTAAAATTCAGACATAAATAGATATATCCATTTATAGATATTTGCATAACTTTTCAGACCCTTATATGGTTAGGTATGGCCTTGAAAAATTTATAAAATATAAATGATGTAGAGTCCAAACTTTTGGAGACCATAACTTTTGATCCATAACTCCACCTGAGTTCTCATTTATGTCAAAATAAACTGTCTCAATAATTAAAATTTAGAAATGAATAGTTCTATCAGTTTAGGGATGTTTTCAAAAAATATTAGGCCCTTAATTGGTCATGCATGTCATCCATAAAGTTCTAAAAATAAATGATGTGGAGTCTAAATTTTTAGAGGCCATAACTTTTGTTTTGTAACTCTATTTGAGATTTCATTTATAACAAAATGACCATATCAAAAACTAAAATTCAGCCATAAATAGTTATATCCATTTATATATTTTTTTATAACTTTTTAAACCATTATATGGTCATATATAGCATCTAAAAAGAGTTTAAAATAAAGGATATGGAGTCCAAAATTTTATAGGGTATAAATTTTGATCTGTAACTTTGTTTGAACTCTCATTTTATAACCATCTTAGAATGTACAATTCAGCCATATATATATTTATCTATTTATGGATTTTTTAATAACTTTTAATACCCTCATATGTTCACACATGGCCTCTAAAATATTTCAAAAACAAATTTTGTAGAGTCAAAATTTTTGGAGGCCATAACTTTAGATCCATAACTTTGTTTGAGTTCTTGTTTACAAAAAATGACCATCTCAAAAATTTAAAATTTATCCATAAACATCTATATCATTTTATATATGTTTTTAAAACCTTTAGATTCATTATATAGTCATGTATGGCCACTAAATAGCTTTAGAAACAAATGATTTAGAGTCCAAACTTATAGAGGCCATAACATTTTATTCATAACTCCATTTGAGCTCTCATTTACAATAAAATGATTATCTCATAAATTATAAATAGATCTATACTTTTAAGGCTATTTTAAAAACATTTCAAACATTTAGATGGTCATGTATGGCCTATGATAAGTTTTGAAAATGATGATGTAGATTCCAAACTTTTGGAGGCCATAACTTTTGATCTCAGAATCTATTTCATCTCTCATTTGCACCAAAATGACCACCTCAAAAATTAAAATTAAGACATAAATAACTCTATCAATTTCTAGATATTTTCAAAACTTTTTAGACCCTTATTTTTCCATACATGGCCTCTAAAAAGTTCAAAAAATAAATGATGTGAATTCCAAACTTGTAAAGGCCACAACTTTCATCCTTAATTCTATTTGAGTACAATTTAACCTAAAATAGATCTATATATGTAGGGATGTTTTCATAATTTTTTGGACCCTTGAATGGTCATGTGTGGCCTCTTAAAAGTTCTAAAAATAAATGATGATGAGTCCAAATTTATGGAAGCCTTAAATTTTGATTTGTAATTCCATTTGATCTCTCATTTATACCAAAATCATCATCTTAAAAGTATAATTTAGCCATAAATAGTTCTATCTATTTGAGGATTTTTCACAAATTTTAGGATCCTTAGATATTCATATATGGCATCTTTTTTTTTGAAAACAAATGATGCAAAGTCCAAACTTTCAAAGGCCATAACTTAAGATCTATAACTCTATTTGAGCTCTCATTTATGTCAAAATGTGCATCTTTTGAAACAAAATCCAGCCATAAATAACTTTATCCATTTAAGGATGTTTTATAAACTTTTTAGATCCTTGTATTGTCATGTATGGTGTTTAAAAAGTTCTAAAAATAAATGATGTAGAGTCCAAATTTATAGAGGCCATAATATTCAGTATTTAACTCCATATGAGCTCTTATTTTCACCAAAATGAGTGTCTAAGAAAGTAAAAATCAGATATAAATAACTCTATATATTTACAGATGTTTTTATAACTTTTTAGACTCTCAAATGATTAGATATGCCCCTCAAAATGTTTTGAAATGCAGAATCTAAACTTTCAAAAAGTAAAATTCAGCCATAAAAACCTTTATTAGTTTAAGGATGTTTTAATAACTTTTTAGACCCTTGATTTCATGTTTTAAAAAGTTATAAAAATAAATTATGTAGAGTATAAATTTTTATATGTAACTATGTTTGAGCTCTCATCTACAACAAAATAATTGTCTCAAAAAGTACAATTCAACCATAAATAGTTATATCCATTTAAAGATATTTTTAGAACTTTTTGGACCATCAAATAGTCATGTATGACAGCTAAAAAGTTCTAAAAATAAATTATGTAGAGTCCAAACTTAGAGAAGTCATAAATTTTAAACTGTAACTTGGTTTGAGCTCTCATTTACCCAAAACAACTATCTCAAAAAGTATAATTCAACCATAAATAGATCTATGTTTTAAAGTTTGTTTTTATATTTTTTTAGACCCTTGGATGCTCTTGCATGTACTCTAAAAATTTCTAGAAATAAATGATGTAGATTCCAAACTTTGGAGGCCATAACTTTTGATCTATAACTCAATTTGATCTATCATTTACACCAAAATTAGCATCTTAAAAAGTAAAAATTACTAATAAAAAAATCTATCCATTTATGGATGTTTTTAAACTTTTTAGACCCTTATATGGTCATTTATGGCCTCAAAAATATTATAAAAACAAATGATGTGGAGTTTAAACTTCTAAAGGCCATAAATTTTGATGCATAACTCTGTTTGAGCTCTCATTTATGCCAAAAAAACTATCTAGGAAATTAAAATTCAATCATAAACAAATTTATCCATTTAGAGATGTTTTTAGAAACTTTTAAAACCCTTATATAGTCATGTATAGCCTTTGAAAATCTCTAAAAATAAATAATATGGTGTTCAAACTTTTGAAGGCCATAACTTTTGACTGTCTCAAAATGTAAAATTTAGTCATATATAACTCTATCTATTTAGGGATATTTTATAAAATTTTCAACACTTATATGGTCACATCTGGCCTCTTAAAATTATTGAAAATAAATGATGCTAACTCCAAATTTATGGAGGCCATAACTTTTGATCTGTAACTTAGTTTGAGATCTCATTTACTATAAAATGACTCTCAAAAAGTACAATTTTGTCATAAATATTTATATCCATTAATTTAGGGTTTTCAAACCTTTTCAAACCATCATATGGTCATTCATGGCCTTCAAATATTTATAAAAACAAATGATGTAGAGGCAAAACTTCTATAATCCATATTTTTTGATCTATAACTATGTTTGAACTCTTATTTGTAACAAAATGACTATCTCAAAAATTACAATTCAACCATAAAGAGTTATATTTTTAATGGATGTTTTAAAAAAATTTAAGACCATTTAATGATCATGTATGGCCTCTAAAATTTTCTAAAAAATAAATGATATGGAGTCTAAACTTCTGGAGGCCTTGTTTGAGCTCTTATTTGTGCCAAAATGACTATCTCAAAAAGTAAAATTTAGCCATAAATAGCTCTATCAGTTTAAGGATGTTTTTAAGAAATTTTCAAACCCTTATATAGTCACATATGGCTAAAAATCTATGAAAACAACTGATGCAGAGTCCAAACTTCCATAATCCATAAATTTTGATCCATAACTCCATTTAATCTCTTGTTTACTCTAAAATGATTGTCTTCAAAATAAAAATTTATCCATAAATAGATTTATCAATTTAGGTATGTATTTAATAAATTTTTAGATCCTTATATGCTCATATATGGTCTTTAAAAAGTTCCAAAAATAAATGATATAGAGTCAAAGCTTCTGTAGGCCATAACTTTTGATTTGTAATTCCATTTTAACTCTTATTTAGATTAAAATGTCCCTATCAAAAAGTAAAAGTTAACCATAAATAAATCTATCTTTTTAATGATGTTTTTAGAAATTTTAAACCCTAAGATGGTCACATATGGCCTCCAAAAGGTTCATAAAATAAATGATGTAGAGTCTAAACTTTTGGAGGACATAACTTTGGATCTATAACTCTAGTTGAGCTCTCATTTGCTTTAAAATGATCATCTTAGAAAGTAAAATTTAGACATAAATTTCTCTATCCATTTGAGGTTGTATTCATAAAAAATTTAAACCCTCAAATTGTCTTCTATGGCCTTTGAAAAGTTCTAAAAATAAATAATCTAGAGTTCAAATTTTTGAAGGCCATAACTTTTGATCCTTAACTCCATTTGATCTCTCGTTTATGCCAAAACAACCATCTTGAAAATTTGAATTAAACCATAAATAGATATAAACATTATAGAACATTTTCAAAAGTTTAACCCTCAAATGGTAATGTATGGCTTATTAAATGTTCTAAAAATAAATGATGTAGAGTCTAAAGATCTAGAGGCCATAACTTTCGATTTGTAGCTCCATTTGAGCTCTTATTCATGCCAAAATGACCATCTAAAAAATAAAAATTTAGCTATAACCAGTTATATCCCATTCAAAATATTTTTCAAAACTTTTTAGAACTTCATATGGTCACATATGGTCTCTAAAATGTTTTGAAAATAAATGATGCATAGTCCAAAATTCTAGAGGCCATAACTTTTGATTTGTAACTCTATTTGAGATTTAATTTATGATAAAATGAGCATCTAAGAAAGTAAAATTCAACCATAAAAATATCTATAAATTTATAACTTTTTTGTTAAAAAATTTCACCCTTAAATGGTCACCTGTGATTTTTGAAAACTTCTAAAAATAAATGACGTAGAGTTCAAAATTTTAGATGCCATAACTTTTGATCCATAGCTTTGTTTGAGATCTCGTTTACACCAAAACAATCATATTGAAAATTAAAATTTATTCATAAAAAATCTATCCATTTAGGGATGATTTTAGAATTTTTCATACCCTTAGATGGCCATGTTTGGCCGCCAAAATGTTCAAAAAATAAATGATGTGGACTCCAAACTTATGGAAGCCATAAGTAACACTATTTGAGCTCTAATTTACACCAAAATGATTGTCTCAAAATGTAAAATTTATACTTAAATATATCTATCCATTTAGTTATGTTTTAATAAATTTTAAGGCCCTCATATGGTCACATATGACCTATAAAAAGTTTTGAAAATAAATAATGCAATGTCTAAACTTTTGGAGGCTATAAATTTTGATCTATAATTCTATTTGAGTTCTTGTTTGTATAAAAATGACCATCTAAAAAGGTAAAATTCCTCCATAAATATGTATATCCATTTAGATATGATTATATATTTTTTTGGACCATTATATGGTCACGTGTGGCCTCTAAAATGTTTTGAAAATAAATGATGTGGAGTCCAAACTTTTAGAGATCATAAATTTTGATATGTAAATAGGTTTAAACTTTTGATTGTACCAAAATGATGGTATTATAAATTTCAATCCATCCATATCTAAATATATTAATTTAAAGATGTTTTTAAGAACATTTTGGACACTCATATGGTCACATATGGCCTTTAAAAAGTTTTGAAATCAAGTGACATAAAGTCTAAACTTCTAAAGGCTATAAATTTTGATTTGTAACTCTATTTTAGTTATTGTTTACACTAAAACAACCATATCAAAAGTATAATTCAACCATAAAATAGTAGATCTATTTAGGGATGTTTTCATAAATTGTTAGACCCTCATATGCTCATGTATGGCCTTTAAATTTTTAAAAAATAAATGTAGTGTCCAACTTTTTAGAGGTCATAAATTTTGATTCATAACTTCATCTGAGATCTCAATTATGCCAAAAAGATCATTTTGAAAAGTAAAACTCAACCATAAATAAATATATGCACACACACACACACACACACACACACACACACACACACACACACACACACACACACACACACACACACACACACACACACATCTTTTATCACCCTTAGATGGTAAAACTTAGCCATAAACATATCTATACATTCATGGATATTTTCAAAACATTTATGACCCTCAGATGGTTATGTATGGTGTAGTCATATAAAATGCAAAAAATGGTAACTTGAGTGTGGCTAATAACACCCAAACCTTAGGTCCCTCATGCTTAATTTCATGACCCTCTTAGGCTTATTTTCACTGATTCCTAGTCATTTGTGGCCTTCTAAACTTGGTCTTAGTTCACCTAGATTGATATTTTCAAGATAAATCAATCCCCCAAGGTCCCATTTGCTTAGGATAGTAGCACCACACTTGGACTATATCATGGTGCCACTATTGTCCACTTTTTATGCTATTGTCCAAGTCCATTTCTATCCCTAATAGTTAATTTATTCTAGTTCCCCATCCTTATCCTTATTGGCCTAGTATGAGTACAATCAACCCATGACTAATAGATCCTTATAAAATCCCATTAAAATATCATTTATAAAGGGTTGGAAATTATCACTAAGTAAGAAAGAATCCAAGCAAGACTATTTAAATAATCTTCTATATTCTTTACATACATCTAGCCAACACACTTACAAGCTCATTCAAGTCCTTACACTAGTCTCTAGCCACCTCAAACACACACAATTTAACATTCTACATCTTCATTTACATAATTTCATAAATAAAATCAAGTGGGGAGAACTATATATGGCTTGATGCCTCTTTAGAGTATTGGTATGTAGGCAGTGTGTCAAAAAATAGGGTATGAAGCATGTCTAGTGCATCTTACACACACTAACATCCCCCGTCCCCCACCCCCCCTTACTCAAAATTAGTCAAATCAAACTATTAGATAGGGTTTGAAGAAATAATATACTCTATATGGAGTTATATAGACTTCCAATTAACAAAACCTCATAGACATGGTCACACAAACATAGTGAATAAAACCCAAAAAGCTCAGATCCTCAAGATAAAAATAATAGAGGTGGATTATAGCACTAGTGCCACTACTGTTTAGTTCTAGTTCTCCTATCTAATCATAAAATGAATTTCAAATCTTAGTTTGTGATATTTTCTTAGTCTTACATAGTGAATTCCAACCTCTATCTTAGTCAAATAAATCAATTTCTAGCTAAGTTTTGTTTTCTTCTCCTTATTACTATTTTTAAAAAGTTTGAATTGTAATTAATTTACACAAATCAATATTTTAATTATTGTCAATTTATTTACTAATTTTAGTACTCATACCCTTTAACTAAACTATAAATTTACAACAATATTCCCAGAATTGTTAAATCATTTAGTGAACCTGACTTACTTTGTTTGCACATGAAAAACCCTAGGGTAAATTTTCTACTAATTTTTCATATATTTTTCTAATTTTTTTTGCATAATGAAATAAAAAAATAGCATTAAATTTTAAAAATTCATAGTAATTTTAAAATATTTTTCTTTTAAACCCTAGTTTCCCACACTACATCCTACTAATTTTCTAGTACTTTTCCAATTATTTTCTAAATTTTTACTAGCATATTTAAATCTTAAAATCTATTCAAAAATCAATAGTAACTCTCAAAAATATTTTATTTTTCAAAACCTAGTTGCATCTATTAGGTCCTATTAAATCACTAATTTTCCAATAAATTTATGATTTTTCACTTGCATATCTAACTCATAAATGCACTTTCTATTTCAATTTTTCATAGTAATTTGTCAAAATTATCATCTTTCAAACCCTAAATACATACACTAGGTCCTATTGGTTGTGAGATATTAATTACATCTATAATTAAATTGCCCAAAATGGATCTCACTTATTTACAAATTTTTCTTACACTTATTGGAAATAATAAGGAGACCATCATTGGTCCTATCATGTACATATTTATCATATGTTAATACAAAGCTTTATTCTTTACATTTCATGCTTATGTTTCATAATATGGGATGATGTTAAGAAATTTATTATTAAACATGCTAATATATCCCTTAGAGCCTTTATCCCATGTCATTTCATGTTGCATGGTCCATTTCACTCTTCCCCAGATCACTACCAATCATTAGAGAGCCCAATTGATACCCTTTATACCTTTACCACCTCAACCTATCAATTATCTTTGCTCTCCTTTTGTAGTTATTACTAGCCCTATATAAATGGTAGATAATGTGGTTAGAGATGCTACTCAATGTGCCACCCTCCTCCACCTAGTTATGAGCCCCACCACTCTCCTATTCCTTTGCATCCTAGGCCTAACCACTTACATAGGTAGATATACATAAGGTATATGATATTTTTCATCATTTGAGAAACACTCTAGCTAAGATTTCCATGTTATAATAATTAAAAAATCCAATGTGTTCAAGGACATTCTCTATTAGGAATTCACTTAGACTTCTATGCCCATTGACTCTAAGCCTTCTTATTTTACATCAGTGGTTAACACACTAAAAACTATATAAGATGATATCACTTTTGATAATGATGACATGCCATCTTAGATAGTAATTGATCAAAATTTACCACTATTCATACAAGCTCAAGTTAAAACTAGCATAGCTAAGAGATTTCTAGTTGATAGTGGTTTAGGACTTAATATATGTAATATTACATTCTTATAGACCATGGGTGTAGACATGACATCCATAAAAAAATAATATAAGAACATTAGAGGATTTGATGATATACCATGATAGAAATTGGGTACCATTCTTTAGATATCATGGTAGGACCCAAAATCCTCTCTACAAATTCTAGGTAATGCTAGGTCCTCTTCATTATAATCTTATACTTGAATGACCCTAGGTACACACTATGGGGGAAGTTCTTTCTACTCCTTATTGATGTGTTAAGTTTCTCCATGAGGGATACCTATACACATGTCTAACAGATAACTAACCAATTAGATATTGTTGAACTACAAAGTCATATTTGACTATTTTCCTAAATGGGACACCTCATATCATAGTTCATCCACCACCTCATTGTATTTATCTTGATTAGATACATACATATGAGGTTGGATAGACTAACACTTATAACACTCTTCCACTTATAGTTATGCCTTCAGCTCCATATATTTATCCAGTCACAATAACTTCAACCATTCTAGCTACTCCATTAGTCATGATTTCTACACTTGTTATAGTTATACATTCACTAACAATTGTTCTAGTGGTACCAATTGATTCTAAAAATATAATCACTCCATTAGTTATAGATACTCTCACATTGTCATTATCTTCTACTACTATAGTTGATGAGATCCCCATATCATATTTATCCCTTGTGATAAATTTTAAGTTACCATATGTACATGATGATGGTATAGATTCTTAAGCTTCTTCAGATGATGATATGACACCCACACTCACAAATGACTATTTGTGTGGGTTGATATTTCAACTAATTAGCCTAAGAGAGTATCAAAATGACTCTAGAGCCCTCATTAAACATCTTACATCATTTTAAGCATCTCACACTACACTCTCAAGATATACTCCATATTCATAGCCATAGATAGATCACTTAGTGCATATAGTTCACATGGTTACCTTTATGGATATAAATCAAGTCATTCAGATTTAAGTAGGCAACCTATAGCATCAACCATTGATTATGTTATAGATATTAATTGATCATGGATTAATCACCTTACCTACAGTGTGACATAGATCTATTAGCAGATTATCATAGTAAGATGGTCACCCATTTTGTCTTTTTCATAGGATCATAGGTCATGATATAAATTCTTATACATATTTATAGAAGAGATTGCATAAAATACAGGTTCATGGTATTATTCAGATTAAATCACCACAAACACTATCTTTTTCAATTTCATCAAAAAAATCTACTACCAGAACTAAACATCCTAGAGATGAATTAGTATCTCCACCACCAGAGCAACCTTCAGTTCACCTTTGGTAGGATGACACCATGTACACAGCTTCTACAACATATGATGATAGTTATGATGATGATCTCGAGGTGTTTGATGATGGCCATTATCCCTTCCTCCCTATCCATCTCTAGCCAACTCTATACTTAGACCCTTTACCCCCTCCAACCTAGCCTTTTATTCATATGCTTGTATATAATCTCATTATGATTACTTGTACATAATTTTCTCAATATCACCTATTCATAGTTTCTTATGTTTGATTGTACAAAGTTTCATTTCAATTTCTTAAACATAGTTTCTTATGCTTAATTATACATCGCTCAAATATATCAAAAATTCAAAAACATTCAAATATTTCAAATACAAAAACATGCAAATAATTCAAAAACACGAAAAAAAATTTGATTGTATACATCATCCATGATTTACATTTTCACTACCATGTTAGACTTACATTTTTTTTATATGCTTATTTTTTGTCGATTTATCTAAATTACCATGCTTCACTTGATCTTCTTTTGAGTGTGTTGAGTGACATCTAGCTCTTTGATTATTTCACTCCACCCATTAAGGGGACATCCTAATTATACATCAAGACACACATCGATATACATACCCACTAGGGGTGGGTATCTTATACATGACTACACCATCTAGGTTATGTCATTCCTACACCACACACTCTAGTTATGATGTTGATTGCATTACTTACTTGTTTACATAAATTACTCTATTGACACTCACTAGTATATAGCATTTGGGTATTTATTACCATATACCTAGTCTTGTAATAACATGTATTGTATACTTTACCTCTTGATTTGATTAGTTAGATGTGATTGTACTTTTAGTTCCTTACATGTTTTCTTTTTTTGCTTAGCATAGCTAGATTTTTTACATTTCTCAATTCTTGTTTGTCTCTTGTAAGTGCTTTAGGATATTTTCCAATGTCCTTTGCTTCTATTAATGTGTGTTATTTAAGACATTTATCAATGTCCTTTGCCTATATTCCTCTATATTAATTTGTCTTCCATGCCAATTTTGCTTGTTTCAATTATATGTGTATGTGGCATTTGAACATGCCTTGTATGCTCACTTTCTATTTTAAGTGGTATGTGCCCATATCCCTTATTTTATTGGCACCTTGGCCATATTTATATGCTTATTAATTCTTGCATTGTGTGTTTTATTTTATTTTGTTTCTCATTATTTACAATGCCATGATTCACATCGTGAATTTATCTTACTTTCTTGGATGCCATAATGGACATCATGCTCCATCCTTCCAACTAAAAACTAACAACTAACTAGACTTTATTTTCTATTTCAGTACATTACACATGTTCTTACATTTTTATATCCATCTAGGCATACCCTTGTTGATCTAACATTCTCTCAATACAAATCATGTTATATCTTGAGATATTTTGTTGATTATCATTGCTATATCATGTATCTTTATAGCATATCACACTTGTAGGGCTCTTTCTTTAGAGGGAAATCATTCTAGGGTATTCATTCCTACCCTTAAAAATAGAGGGAAACAAATAGGGGTTTTGTCTCATATATCAAGGCTCCTAATGGTCAAAACAACAACATTTAACACACATAGAACAACAACTAGACATCAAAATAGTTAGAATAAAATAGGTAGATAGTCAAGAATCTAGAACAATTACCATATTTAGCACTAGACAATAGTGCCCAACTTGGATAATAGTACCAATGCCACTAGTGTCCACTTTTGGTTCTCCTTTCCAAATAATAAAAAAACTAACTTTTTTCGAAATAGATAAAAAGGCAAGTAAGTTTAGTTATAGTTTTTTCAGCTACAGACCATACCAGAATCAACATTTCAATATAGTTGTTTTTAGAGAATCTAGATATAGGGGTCATCATGCATAGAATTATAGATCTCACTTTCAATTTAAGATAGGGTAGTTGGTACAACTTATAGATCAAAATCCATGTTTTAGACACCAGTGATTGGGGCAATATGCACAACACATTTTTTTCTTTTCTTTCTAAGTTAAGCATTACCTAGGCATTATCAGTAGTTGTATTCCTTATTCCATCTATAGTTGTTAGTATTATTTTGGAATGGATTTCATATAATCCTAACTTCTAAAGTCTTGAGTTCTTAAGTGTCTTTCATACAAGCCTAATATACTAGTTTGGAGTGGATTTCATACAAGCCTAATCTCCATCTTTTGGAATGGTCAAGAGTGGCCTAATTTCTAGCATACATTTGGCTATCCATGCCAATATTTTTAGATCACTATACATTCATGGGATTTAGGAGCCATCTCATAGAACATACATTTCATACTGATATCAATTAATAGATTCAATTCATGATGCAATGATGGAGCCAAAATACTAGCTAACCTTTGTATTATTGATCCACCTATTCAGAGGGATTAGACACAGTCCAAACATTGATCAACATATGCATGACCACATAACTTCACTTAGTGGGTGATGATAGAGTCAAAGGGCCAACCTTTTTATTTTTGAGCCACTCTCAAGGAATTAATTACTCAAATCTATTCATGATATTACTCTTGGTACAACACCTTCCAAAATTACTCAACATAATTAGCATCACTCAACATCATAATAAGTTTTGTATTGGTTCATGTACCCAATGATGTGTATTCATTCTTTTTTACTCCTCTCTTTCTTACCCAATTTTATATGTTCTTATTTTAGATATAGTGTATCTAGTAAAAACAAATATACTCTTTTTTTCTTGTAGATTCATACTTCACAATGTACTCTCTCTATGCACACCCAACATCACACAACTTCATGATCTTCACCTTGTAAGTAAGTTTAGGTACACTTTCTATTTTTCTTTTATCCTAGTATTTCACTTTGTTGCATCACTAGAATAAATGGGGTGGTGGAAATATGGTCATATAAAATTCAAAAAATAGTAACTTAAGTGTGGCTAATGACACCTAACCCTTCGGTCCCTTGTGCTTGCTTTCATGACCCTCATAGGCTTATTTTCATTGATTCTTAGTCATATGTATCCATCTAGACTTGTTCCTAGCTCACCCAGAATACTCTTTCCAAGATAAATCAATCCCTCATAGTCTTGTTTACTTAGGATAGTAGTACCACACTTGGACTGTAGCATCAGTGCCACTACTATCTACTTTTGGCATTATTGTCCAAGTCCATTACTGACATCAATGGTTAATTTTTTTGGTTCCCCATCCTTATCCTTATCATCCTAGTGTGAGTAAATTCAAACCATGACCAATATATCCATATAAAATCCCATTCAAAGATTATTTAGAAAGGGCTAGTAATTATCACTAAGCAAGCAAGAATAAAAGAAAGAATAGTTAAGTAATCTTCTATATTCTTTGCATATAACTACCCAACACACATACAATTTCATTCAAGATCTTAAATCAATTCCTATCCACCTCAATCACATCAAATTTAACATTTTTCATCTTCATATACATAATTTAATAAAGGACATCAAGTGGGGAGAACTACATATGGCTTGATCCCTCTTTAGAGTATTGGTATGTAGGCAACGTGCCCACACACGGGGTGTGAAGCATGTCCATTGCATATTACACATAATAAACCCCCCTCTTAATCAAAATTGGTCAAATAATAATGGAAGATAGATTTTAAGAAATAATATACACTAAATGGATCTATATATACTTCCAACTAACAAAACTTTGTAGATAGTGTCACAAAGACATAGCAAACAAAACCCAAAAATCTCAGATCCTTAGGATGATAGTGGTAGAGGTAGAATATAGTGTTAATTCCACTAATATCCAATTTTGGATCCTTTTCAATCATCAAACAAATTTTAGATCTTAGTTTTTGATAGTGTCTCAGCCCTACATAGTGAATTCTAGCCTTTGTCTCAGTCAGATCAATTAGTTTCCAACTAAGTTTTATTTTCTTCTCCTTATTACTATTTTTAGAAAATATCAAATTGTAGTTAATTTAAATAAATTAGTAGCTTAATAATTATCTATTTATTTATTGATTTTGCTACTTAGACCCTTTAACTAAATTAGGAATAATACACCAATATTCCCAAAATTATTAAATCATTTGGTGAACTTGACTTACTTTTTTTGCAAATAAAAACCTTAGAAACCCTAGGGTAATTTTCCTAATGATTTTCCATATTTTTCTACATAATAAAATTATAAATTAGCAATAAATTTTAAAAATTCATAGTAATTTTATAATATTTTTCTGTTAAACCCTAGTTTCCCTCACTAGATCCCACTAATTTTTCAATAATTTTTCAATCATTTTATAAAATTTTACTAGCATATTTAAATCTTAAAATCTATTCAAAATTCTAAAATCAATAGTAACTCTCAAAAATATTTTATTTTTCAAAGCCCTAGTTGCATCTACTAGGTCTTATTAAATCACTAATTTTCCAATAAATTTATGATTTTTCACTTGCATATCTAACTCAAAATCAACTTTCCATTTCAAATTTTCATAGTAATTTGTCAAAATTATCATCTTTCAAACCTTAGATTCATACACTATGTCCTATTGGTTGTGAGACCAAAATTATTGCTTACATTTATAATCATATTACACAAAATGGATCTCACTTATTTACAAATTTTTATTACACTTATTGCAAATAATAAGGAGACCATCATTGGTCCTATCATGTACATGAATGATGATGTTTATCATATGTTAATACAAAGCTTTATTCTTTACATTTCATGTTTATGTTTCATAATATGGGATGATGTTAAGAAAATTATTATTAAACATGCTAAGATATCTTTTATATCACCTCCCTTAGAGCCTTTATCCCATGTCAAGTCATGTTGCATGGTGCATTTCACTCTTCTCCAAATCACTACCAATCACTAGAGAGCCCAGTTGACACCATTTATTCCTTTACCACCTCCACCTATTAATTATCTTCACTCTCCTTCTATAGTTATGACTAGCCCTATAAAGATATTATATAATGTGGCTAGAGTGATTAATCGATGTGCCAACATGCCTCCTCCACCTAGTTAGGAACCCCACCACCCTCCTATTCCCACCCATCCCAAGCCCAATCCACCTGCATAGGTAGATATGCACAAGGTATATGATATTGTTGATCATTTGAGAAACACTCTAGCTAAGATTTCCATGTTAGAACTACTTCAAAAATCTAATGTGTTCAAGGACATTATCTATTAGTAATTCACTTATACTTATATGCCCATTGAATTTGAGCCTTATTATTTTACATCAATGGTTAACACATTAAAAACTATAGAAGATGATATCACTTTTGATAATGATGACATGCCATCTCAGATAGTAATTGATTAAAATTTACTACTATTCATACAAGCTCAAGTTAAAACTAGAATAGTTAAGAGAGTTTTAGTTGATAGTTGTTTAGGAATTAATATATGTAATATTAAATTCTTATAGATCATTGGTGTAGACATGACATCCATGAAAAATCATATAATAACATTGGAGGATTTGATGATATACCATGACAGACATTGGTTACCATTGCTTTATATATCATGGTAGGACCCAAAACCTTCTCTACATAATTAAAGGTCATGCCAGGTCCTCTTCATTATAATATTATACTCAAATGACCTTAGGTACATGCTACGAGGGAAGTTTGTTCTACTCTTTATTGATGTGTTAAGTTTCTCCATGAGGGATACCTATACACATGTCTAGCAGATAACTAGCCATTTAGATATTATTGAACTACAGAGTCATCTTTGACTATTTTCCCAAATGGGATACCTCATATCATAGTTCATCCATCACCTCATTACATTTCTCTTGATTAGATACATTCATATGAGGTTGGAGAGACTAGTATTTCTAAAACTTTTCCACTTATAGTTATGCCCTCAAAGCTAGATATTTATCTAGTCAAAACAACTTCAACCATTCTAGCTACTTCATTATTTATGATTCATACACTTATTATAGTTATACATTAAATGACAATATTTCTAGTAGTACCAATTTATTCTAAAAATATAGTCACTCCATCAGTTATAGATACTCTCACAGTATCATTATCTTCTACTACTATAGTTGATGAGACCCCAATGTCTGTCATTTGTAGAATCAAGATTGGACTTCAACTCATCATGCTCACCTCACTTTGAACTCAACTTGGAATTTGTCTCTTAGAATTGAGTCTTGAGGTGTTTTCATTCTTCCTCTTTGGAACTTAGATTTATTTTTGTAACTCTTATTTGATCTTTAAGATCCTGCATGTTCAACTTGTGTTCTTTGACTATTTCACTTAATCTCTCAAACTTGGTTTGAAGACAACTTATATTTTCATTATATTTCATGAAATATTCATTAAGCTCCTCATGCCTCATCTCATGCTCATCATCCTTGAAATTAGAATTACTCTCCCCAGTCTCAATATGACTAATCTATTCTTCAAATATTTTGACCATTAATCTTAACTCAAGATTTTATTTCCTTGACTACTTAGCCATATTTGTACCTTGGATCACCTTTAAGTGGTTAAAATTGCATACAAGGTCTTGCTCTGATACTAATTATTTAAGGTATAATCACTGAGAGGGGGGATGAATTAATGATTCTATATAATCTAATTCTAGTTCCAAACTCTTAATTATTCATCATACATGAACTTGATCAAGTAACTTAAACATGAAATCACATACATACAAAGCATATATAAGAGCATACATCATATGAACCAACATATATGTGGGAAACCCTCTTTGGGAATAAAACCCACTAAACCCTACAAGATGGACTATAATCTTATAAAACAAAATACAACATTTAGACTAGCACTAAATGATCAAGGAACACCCATCCCTTATTATAGTGAGACACCAATCCTACAAGGAGCTATTGCCCCTATCTAGCTAAACACCCACTACAATTAGAACTCTAACAAGCTTTACCTTGTAAAGAGGAACAAACCCCTAGGAAACCAAACACCCACTTAGCTACCTAAACTAGTCACCTTGAGAACTTGTTTCTATTATTCAACTGATGATGATCACCTTTATTTTCACTCTTCACCTTCAATTTGTCTCAATCTACCTATAGGGCTAACTTTCTCAAATTACCTCTTTTAAGCTCATTAGGTCCAATGACATGTGTGTCCTCCTATATCAACTTGATCTAAAAATCATGATTGATCCTTTTCACTCTCTATTGGTCCTAAATGATGTATACCTTCTCTTTCAAAGGTTCTCTTCTTCACTTGAATCCACACACACACCTAGCACAATTAGTCTAATTATGCCTTAAATTTATACCACTCTCTTCCTTTAACCCATCTTGGTAGGCTAATATGCTTTACATATTTGAACTACCTTTAACATAGGTCCATATACACATTACATGTGACAACCCCACTCTTCATATGTTTTCTATTACCTCATTAGCCCCAAACCACCTTAGGTCTTAGTGAGACCTAAAACAATTAGGCCTTCATACTCAAACATTACATGTGAGACTTCTTAGACAACCTTCATCCTTTAAAAATTCTTATAACACATAAAAACTATCTCCAATATCCCCTTTATCACACTTTAATGGGTCCATACCACCTAGAACACCAACTCAACACTTGAAACTACTAATCAGGTCTCCTCACTCTTTAGGCCTTCTAACGCAAAAAACATAGTCTCAAAATTTTAAAGCTACATTTCAAATATTTCACATAGCCATATGGCTAGATCACATGGGCAAAACCTTCAAGACCTATGTAGCACTTCCATGTGCCTTAGACATTCCAACACAGGTTCTAATCACTCAAATCAACTCTCTCAAAATGACAACTCAGACTGGTCACACATAATCAAAATATAGTTAAGTTATTTTAACTCTCCATATCTTATTAGAGGTAAAATATGACAACCAATGCCTTCTCATAAGTATTAAAGACTTATAAAACATCTCCAAACTTATTTTATTCTTCAGTTCTAATCAAAACTCTTCCAACTCACTTCTATAAAGTGGTCACTCAATCTACCAGTGCATTTAACAAACACAATCAACTTCTAAGAAATTTTTCATACTAAATATGGATTGTTCATAACTTCACAATACATAGAGATACTCTTCATGGAGTCTACAACACTCTCCAATAGTTAGTTCATCTTGAAACATCAAGACAATATCAAGAACAACTCAAATATCTTTCTTAGGTCACTTGTAGAACATGGTCAAACATACATTAAACTTTAGATATTAATATCTTTTACTGTATGATCATTCAAACATTATAACTAGTGTCAATGGATGAACCTTGGATTATTTTACAACTTTATGTTTTACTACATCAAGAAATTTGTCTTGGATCAAAATATATATCTCAAAAAATATAGACTAGTTTTCCCTTATTAATTTGAATATTCAGATTCCAATAGTCACTATTTAGGCACTAAATTGATCACTCTAACCTCATCTCACACTCCCTAGAAAATTTGGACAAATACGTACCATTGATATCTTTGAAGTAGCTTAGTTTATACCTTGCAATGCTCATTATTGATCTTTGATTTGAGATCCCATGATTAAACCACTTCATAGATTTACATGCCTTCTAAACAATTGACTCTTTAACTCAACCCAAAACATTAATCTCTATATGTATAAACACCCACATGCCATTGATATTTTTTCAAAGATTTCTATATTGTGACACTTGTCATCAATGCATTCCTTTTAAACATCCTTTGATAATTTAACTTAATACACAACATTAGATCATTATTGATAGGATCACGCACTCTATTAGATAATTATACATTTATATTATATGCTCCCCATTAGATATATTAACTAATTAAATTTTGATCATAGCTTTGATAATGAAAATTTGGCTAAGTATGGGAACATAGTGAATTCTACTTGAGAGGCCAACTTTTCACCTTAATAACTTTTGTTACGCTCAACCTCATAACCTAAAATTTAAACCATATGATCTCCTCACATAGGTAAATCCATCCATGTATCAAGATGATATTGAAACCTTCACACATGTGAAATATGATGTCATCAAACTACTTATTTAGCTTATCAATTTAAGATGACTATTTGAACTTAGACATTGAATTGACTACTCTGATGAATTCCATTCATTTATATAAACACTTTAAGAACTAATAACATCCCATAGGATCTATAAAATATTTAAATATCATTAATAACATCCATAAATTACCTCATTAAGTCAAACACTCTCTAAACCATCAATATGATCACTTTGTCATTAATGCACTAATACCATAAGCTCTCTTTAACATCTATGACTATGCTCATCACTTTTATGACCTTTATATGGTCATGTATAGCCTCTAATTTTTTTTGAAAAAATAATGTGTATTCAAAAATTCCATAGGCCATAACTATTTATTTGTAACTTTGTTTGATCTCTCTTTTATAACAAAATAACTATCTAAGAAAGTTCAATTCAGCCATAAATAGAACTATCCATTTAGGGATGTTTTTATAACTTTTTAGACACTAATATGATCATGTATGGCATTTGAAAAGTTATTAAGATAAATGATTCAAAGTTTAAACTTATTGTGGCCATAAATTCTGATTCATAATTTCATTTGAGCTCAGATCATTTGTGCCAAAATGATTATCTTAGAAACAAAAATTCAACCATATAGAGCAGCATCCATTTATAGTTTTTTTGAGAAATTTTTGGACTCTCAGATGGGCATGTATGGATTAAAAAATTCTCTAAAAATAAATGATGTAGAGTCAAAAAAATTTAATGCAATAAATTTTAATTTGTAAATCTACTTGATCACTTTTTTGCACTAAAATCATCATCTCAAAAAGTACAATTCAAATATAAATAATTATATTTATTTATGGACCATTTTAGAAAATTTTTGACCCTTATATGGTCATGTATGGCCTCTGAGTAGAGTCCAAAAATATAAATACTATAACTTTTGATCTATAACTCTATTTGAGCTCTCATTTACACCAAAACAACTATTTCATAAATTAAGATTCTACCATAAAAAACTCTATCTATTTAGGGATAGTTTTATAACTTTAATGACCCTTATATGGTCATGTATTACCTTTGAAAAAGGTTTGAAAACAAATGATGAGGATTCAAAAATTTTATAAAGTTTAAAAGCCATAACTTTTTATATATAACTCTATTTGACCTCTCGTTTACATAAAAATGACCATCTTAGAAAGTAAAATTTACACACACACACACACACACACACACACACATTTAGGGATGTTTTTGTACATTTTAAAACCTTCACATGATCATGTATGGCCTCTTAAATGTTCTAAAAATAAATGATCCATAGTTCAAACTTTTGGATGCCATAATTTATATTTTTAACTTTGTTTAAGTTCTCATTTATACCAAAATGACTATCTTAGAAAGTAAAATTTATACATAAATAAATATATATATTTTGGGATGTTTTTGGAACTTTTTAAACCCTTAAATGGTCACTTATGGCCTCTGAAAAGTTCTAAAAATAAAGGATGCATAGTCCAAACTTCTAGATGTCATAACTTTTGATCTATAACTCTATTTGAGCTCTCATTTAAATTAAAATAACCATATCAAAAATTAAAATTCTATGATGAATACCTATATATATATATATATTTAAAAATGTTTTTAAAATTTTATGAAACTGACAAGTTTTTTATGGCCTTTGAAAAAGTTTTGAAAATAAATGATATAGAGTCTAATCTTCTAGAGGCTATAAATTTTAATTTGTAACACTGTTTGATCTCTTGTTTATTAAAAATGACCCTCTTAGAAATTATAATTCAACCATATACATATCTATCCATTTATGGATTATGTTGAGTATATTTTAGACCCTTAAATGGTCATGTATGCTCTATAAAAAGTTTTGAAAACAAATGATGTAGAGTCTAAACTTTTGGAGGCCATAACTTTTAATCTAAAACTCTATTTATTCTCTCATTTACACCAAAATTATCACCTTAGAAATTAAAATTCATCCAAAAATATCCCTATCCATTTAGGTATATTTTTATAGCTTTTTATACCCATATACGATCATGTATAGTCTCTAATTTTTTTATAAAATAAATGATATGGCATGCAATCTTCTCAAAGCCATAACTTTTAATCCATCACTCCATTTTATCTCTCATTTTATTCAAAATTACCATCTTATAAAGTAAAATTTATCCATATATAACTATATCCTTTTATGGATATTTTTAGAACTCTTTATACCCTTAGATGGTCATGTATGGCCTCTAAAGAGTTCTAAAAATAAACGATGTAGAGCCCAAAATATTAGAGGCTATAACTTTTGATCCAAAAATCCATTTGAGACCTCATTTGTGCTAAAACTAACATTGTAAAAAGTACAATTCATCCATAAATATAACTTTAAATTTATGGATGTTTTAAGCACTTTTCATACCCTCAAATGGTAATGTAAGTACTCTAAAATGTCTAAAAACAAATGATCCAGAGTGAAAACTTTAGAGGTCATAAATTTTGATTCGTAACTCCTTTTGAGCTCTCATTTACACTAGAACAATAGTCTAAAAAAATAAAATTCAACTCTATATAAATTTATCCATTTGGAGATATTTTTAAAACTTTTTAGACCCTTAAGAAATCATGTATGGCTTTTAGAAAGTTATGAATACAAATTATATAGAGTCCAAATTTTTAGAGGCCATAACCTTTGATTTATAACTCTATTTGAGCTCTCATTTGTTCCAAAATAACCATCTCTAAAAGTGTAATTGAACCAAAAATAAATATATCCATTTAGGGATGTTTTCAAAACTTTTCCAATAATTAAATGGTCATGAATGGCCTTTGTAAAGTTATAAAAATAAATTATGTAGAGTCTACATTTTTGGAGGCCATAACTTCTGATCTATAACTTTGTTTGAGCTCTCATTTGTGCCAAAATGACCATATCAAAAAGTATAACCTAGACATAGATAGATCTATCCATTTAGGAATGTTTTAAAAACTTTTTAAAACCTCATATGGTCATGTATGGCCTCTAAATAGTTTTGAAAACAAATGATTCAAAGTCCAAAGTTCTAGAGGATATAAATTTTGATCTGTAACTCTATTTAAGCTCTCATTTATAGTAAAATTACCATTTCATAAATTATAGTTTAGGAATAAATAGCTATATCCATTTAGGGATGTTTTTGAGAACTTTTTAGACCCTTATATAGTCTCTAAAAAGTTTTGAAAATAAATGATTTGGAGTCCAAACTTTTATAGGCCATAAATTTTGATTTGTAACTCTATTTGTGTCAAAACAATTATCTCAAAAAGTACAATTCAGCCATAAACAACTTTATCTATTTAAATATGTTTTTATAACTTTTAGGACTTTTAGATGGTTATTTATGTCCTCTAAAAATTATGTCAATAAATGATGTAGAGTCCAAACTTATAGAGGACATAAAATTTGATCCATAACTTTATTTAAGATTTAATTTATCCCAAAATGACTATCTTAGAGATTACAACTCAACCATAAATAGGCATACACACTTAGGGTTGTTTTTAAATATTTTATGACCCTTATATGGTTACATATAGCCTCTAAAAAGTTTTAATAATAAATGATATGGAGTCCAAAATTTTGGGGGTCATAATTATTGAATTATAACTTCATTTGATCTCTCGTTTGTGGCAAAATGACTATCTCAAAAAGTTTAATTCAGCCATAATTAGCTCTATCTCTTTAGGAATGTTTTCAAAACTTTTCAAACCCTCATATATTCATGTATGGCCTTTAAAATTTTATGAAAACAAATGATGCAGAGTCTAAAATTATTGATGCCATAAATTTTGATTTGTAACTTTGTTTGAGCTATCGTTTACACATTAAAAAAAAATAGAAATTACAATTCATATGTATAGAGATCTATCCATTTAGAGAATTTAAAAAAAAATCAAACCTTCAAGTGGTCACGTATGGCTTCCAAAAAAATTTGAAAATTAATGATGCAGAGTCTAAACTTATGGAGGCCATAACTTTTCATTTGTAACTCTATTTGAGATCTCATTTGCACTAAAAATATCATCTAAAAAAGTATAATTTAGACATAAATAACTCTATCTATTTAATGATGATTTTAGAACTTTTTTGTCCCTTATATGGTCATTTATTTCCTCGAAAAAGTTTTGAAAATAAATTATACAGAGTCCAAACTTCTAGAGGCCATTACTTATGATCATTAACTTTGTTTGAGCTCTCATTTACACCAAAGGGAACATCTCATAAAGTACAATTCAATCATAAATAACCCTATCTATTTAAGAATGTTTTTAAAAGTTTTATAGACCTAAAATGGTCATGTATGGAATTCAAAAACTTTTTAACACAAATGATGTAGAGTAAAAATGTTAATAACTTTTAGAGGCCATAAATATTGATCTAAAATTCTATTTGAGCTCTTGTTTGCACCAAAATGATCATCTTAGAAAGTAAAATTTAGCCATAAACAGGTATAGCCATTTAGGGATGTTTTTATAACTTTTAGACACTCACATGATCATGTATGGCCTTTGAAATGTTTTGAAAACAAATGATACCAAGTACAAAATTTTTGAGGCCATAACTTCTAATCCGTAACTTTGCTTAAGTGCTTATTTACACTAAAATGACTATCTCAAAAAATACAATTTAGTCATAAACAACTCTATCTATTTAGAGATATTTTAAAAACTTCTATGACCCTCAAATGTTCACAAATGGCCTTTAAAAGTTATAAAAATAAATGATGTAAAGTCCAATCTTATAGAGTCCATAAATTTTGATTCATAGCTCTATTTGAGCTTTTGCTTGTTCCAAAATGATCATATTAGAAAGTTTAAGTTATCCATAAATACCTCTATTTGTTTAGGAATGTTTTCAAATATTTTAAGAAAATAAAAAGGTCATGTATGGACTCTAAATGTTTTTGAAAATAAATGATATGGAGTACAAAATTCTAGAGGCCATAAATTTTAAGCCATAATCTATTTTATCTCTCATTTGTAATGAAACAACCATCTTGGAAAGTAAAATTCAGCCATATATAGATCTATCGATTTAAATATTTTTTTATAACTTTTTAGACACTTATATAGTCAAACATGATTATTAAAAAGCTATAAAAATAAATGATGCACAGTCCAAACTTTTTAAGGACATAAATTTTGATTTGTATTCATTTGAGCTCTTTTTTGCATCTAAATGATCCTATTAGATATTAAAATTCATCCATTAATATCTATGTCCATTTAAAGATTTTTTAATAGCTTTTATACCCTTAGATGGTCATGTATGGCCTCTAAAAACTTAATAAATAAATTACCTAGAATCCAATCTTTCATAGGTCATAAATTTTAATCCATAACTCTATTTGAGATCTCGTTTACTTCAATCATGTATAGTCTTCAAAAAGTTCTAGAAATAAATTATGTATAGTTAAAAATTATATAGGCCATAACTGTTAACCTATAACTCTATTTGAACTCTCATTTATTGGAAAATACTTGTCTTGGAAAGCAAAATTAATCGATAAACACATCTATCTATTTATGGATATTTTCATAACTTTTTTGATCATCAAATGGTCATATTTGGCCTTTGAAATTTTTTAAAAACAAATGATGAGAAGTCTAAACTTTAAGAGGCCATAGCTTTTGATTTGTAACTCCATTTTAACTCTTGTTTGTCACAAAAAGAATATCCTTAAAAGTACAATTCAGCCATATATATTTAGGTATTTTTGAAAAAAACCCTTAGATGGTCACATATGGTCTTTAAAATTTTCTAAAAATAAATGATACAAATTACAAACTTCCAGAGGCCATAAATTTTGATTTGTAACTCTATTTGAGTTCTAATTTGTGTCAAAATGACTATCTCAAAAATTATAATTCAAACATAAATAGTGATATCCATTTAATAATTTTTTTATAAATTTTCAGACCCTCATATGTTCATGTATGGCCTTTGAAAAGTTATAAAAATAAATGTTGTGAAGTCCAATGAAACTTTTAGAGGCCATAGCTTTTGATCTGTAACTCTTTTTGAGATATCATTTATGTCAAAATGATTGTTTAAAAAATTACAATTAAACCATAAATATATTTATTCATTTAGGAATGTTATCTAACAATTTCAAACCCTCATATCATCATGTATGTCCTATAAAAAATTGTAAAAGCAAATGATGTAGAGTATAAACTTCCAAATGCCATAAATTTTTATTCATAACTCTATTTGAGTTCTAGTTTGTGCTAAAATGACCATCTTGAAAATTATAATTCAGTAATAAATCGATCTATCTTTTTAAGAATGTTTTTTAAATTTTTGGAAACTCAGATGGTCATGTGTGGCCTTTGAAAGGTTTTAAAAATAAATGATTTGTATACCAAACTTATGGATGCCATTATTTTTTATATGTAAATCATTTGATCTCTTGTTTGTGCCAAAATGATCATCTTATAATGTATAATTTAACCATAAATAATGCTATCCATTTAGGGATGTTTTAAAAACTTGTCAAACCCTTATATAGTGATGTATGATCTCTAAAAAGTTTTGAAAATAAATTATGCAAAGTCAAAAATTTTGGAGGCCATAAATTTTGATCCATAACTCTATTCAAGCTCTCATTTATTCCAAAAAAACCATCTTAGAAAGTATAATTTATCCATAAATATATATACATCCATTTAGGGATGTTTTCAAGACTTTTTAGAACCTCATATGGTCATATATGTCCTAAAAAAAATTCTAAAAATAAATGATATGGAGTCCAAACTTTTAGAGGCCATAAATTTTGATTTGTCACTCCATTTGAGATCTTTTTTGCACCAAAATAATTTTATCAAAAATTAAAATTAAGCCATAAACATCTATATCAATTTAGGTATGTTTTAAAAATGTTTAGGACCCTTATATGGTCATGTATGGACTTAAAAAATTTCTTAAAAATAAATGACATCGAGTCCAAAATTCTAGAGGCCATAATTTTTTATCCATAACTATATTTGAGATATTGTTTACAACAAAATGACTACCTTGAAATGTAATCTTTAGCAATAAATAACTATATATATTTAGGAATATTTCTATAAAATTTAAATCCTTAATATGATCATGTATGGCCTCCATAAAGTTCTAAAAATAAATGATGCAGATTTAAAATTTCTTGAGGCCAAAAATTTTGATTCATAACTTTGTTTGAGCTCTCATTTGTGCCAAAACATAATAGTATTAGAAAGTTAAATTTAACCATAAATAAATATATCTATTTAGGGATGTTTTAAAAATTGTTTTATATTCTCATGTGATCATGTATAGCCTCTAAAAATTTATGAAAATAAATGATGCAAAGTCTAAACTTTTGGATGCCTTAACTTTTGATTCATAACTCTATTTTTGCTCTTTATTATTCCAAAATGATCATCTCATAAAGTAAAAATTAGATATATATATATATATATATATATATATATATATATATATATATATATATATATCCATTTAAATATAATTTTAGAAAATTTTAGACCCTTAGATGGTAATGTATGGATTTTTAAAAATTATCAAAATAAATATGTAGAGGCCAAACTTTTAGAGTTCATTAATTTTGATACATAACTTTGTTTGAGCTCTCGTTTATAACAAAACCATAATATTACAAAGTTTAATTCAATGATAAACATATATATCCATTTATATATGAATTCAAAACTTTTCTAACCCTCATATGGTCATGTATTACCTCTAAAAAGTTTTGAAAACAAAGGATGAGGAGTCCAAACTTCTAGAGGCCATAACTGTTGATCTATAACATAGTTTTGGCTCTTATTTGCACCAAAATTACCATATCAAAAAGTTCAATTCAATTATAAATATATCTATCCATTTAGGGATGTTTTCATAAATTTTCATACCTTTATATGGTCATGTATAGACCCCAAAAAGTAATGAAAATAAATGATGTAGAGTCCAAACATTGGAATGCCATAAATTTTGATTTGTAACTCTGTTTGAGCTCTTAATTATTTAAAACTGACAATATCGGGATGTATAATTCAAACATATACATTTATATATTTTTATGGCTTCCAAAAAGTTTTAAAAATAAATGTTGTGAAATCCAAAATTTTGGTGGCCATAACTTTTGATCCATAACATTGTTTGAGCTCTCATTTTCACCAAAACCATCATCTCAAATTTTTTTATTTATTCATAAATAGTTTTATCCATTTAGGGATAATTAAAAACTTTTTTAACCCTTGTATTGTCGTGTATGGCCTCAAAAAAAATTGAAAATAAATTATTTAGAGTCTAAACTCCTAGAATCCATATGTAATCACCTAAAATTGGTAATTAGATGTTAAGAGTTTTGATTAAGTTAAATTATTCCTAATTTGTCCCTAAACCCATTACATATCCTTAGACATACTTTTTTAGTCATTATGTAGACCACATTCATCTACACTCAGTTAAAACATAGTCTTAGGATTGTCCTCTCAAATCCCAATCCAACTTTCTCAATAGTCACAGAGAGGATATTAGCACCACATTTGGGAAAATACATACATATGGTGTTAGTGTCCATAACTGAGTTCTAATGTCTTTAGGCCTAGATCTTCCTAAAGAATATTTTTTCAAATGTGTTACCCTCCTAAGGTTAGCCTAAACATATTTTCTTATCCACATAAGCAACAGAACACTATAAATATAATTCTAACTCAACTCTACTCACTAGATGGAGAATAAATGCAAAATTTATTTAAACCAAAGACAAAGTTGAGAAAAATCAAAATATTTGATCCTTATTCTACCATACTCCTGTAAATTACCATCTATAGCAGCCCTAAGCCCAACTTTTAGACATTTCAAATCTCAATAACATTCAAGGAATCTAAAACCAATCTCATTCTAGCATTCACTTCAACTTGCATCAAGAATAAGAAGGGAGAACTACATCAGGTTTGATCCCTTTTCAAAGTATTGGTATGTAAGAAACTCTCTTCATAACAGGGTGTTGAAGATTTCCAATCCATCCTAATAATAAACACATAATTATTGATCATGTCATTCTTATAAAAAGGATTAGGGTTTGCATAATAAATCAAGTTTTCTAAGTACAAGATAGGGCTCCAGGTTTTGTTCATGTAGGAATAGGACCTAAAAACATAGGTACATGTGTTTACAAAAATTAGGAATAATCCCATAAAGGGGACATTACCACCACCTAGAGGACACTACACAAACATGGTGTTACTATCCATATTAGATGCTACTATCTAGTGAGTAGATGAAAACCACAATCCTATTGATGACACTTAAAACTACCTAAATCTCAACTTTCAGAACCTAGATCATTTGTGATAGTCAATTTTAAGATAAGTCTATATTTATGCATATTTATTATTATTTTTAGAAATTCAAATAAGGTCAAATTTTATAACAAATAAGTACTTAATTATTTTATATTTATTTAACTAATTTAGATATCTCAACCCTTTAATCTAAACATATGTATTACTTTGTAAAAACCCTAAAAGATTAAATGACCATAAGTTTTGATCCATACCTCCGTTTGAGCTCTCATTTACACCAAAATGATCATCTCATAAAGTAAATTTATCCATAAATATCTCTATCAATTTAAGGATGTTATTAGTCTTGAAATATAATAAAATAAATTAATTACAATATGAAAATAATTACATAGTTTCATATTTATACATGAAAATAAGCTTGTAATAGTCCCTATGTAATAGGGAGGATAATACCAATGCAAATAGACAATCTCCCAAATATTACATGGGAGTTACAATATGCCAAGATTAAAATATTTTTATATTTACTAACCTAAATTAATCTACCTAATATTTCCTATGGTAAGTAATAATAATTTACTTACATATAAACTAGTTACTATCAACTATCATTGATAAAATATTGCTCATTTATTTAACTATGGAAAATTAATCACCTCAATATTCCCCCTTAATTCAACATTGTCCCAAGTGAATAAAAGAAAAATTATCTGAATACCTCAAATTTTTCCCATGTAATTGCTTTAGTAAAAACATCTACACATTGTTTATCTATCAAGAAATATTGGAGCTGGTTGTTGTCCTGAACATGTTTGTGTATGATATGAACTTTCACCTCAATGTGTTTAGTTTATTCATCAAAATTAGATTTTAAATAAGCTTGACTACTCCTTCATTGTCTACACGAAGAATTATTGGTTGATTATGTGGTAATCCAAATATTTCAAGTATACATCTAAGCCAAATTTATTTATAGGTAATTCTTCCTATTGTGCGATGTTCTAATTCTATGGAGGACCTTGAAACACAATTTTTCTTCTTACTCCCCCCATGATATCAGTCTAGAACCCAAAAAGAATATAAATATTAAAGTAGTTTTCCTATCATAAATGTTCCCTACATTATTTGAATCCATGTATCATATCAAGAATAATTTATCATTCTTATTTTATTCTAGGCCAAAATTAATACTTCCTCTGATGTACTTAAGTCCTCACTTTGCTACTTTCTAATGACTGGTCTTGGGATCTTGCATAAACCTTAAGAGATAACTAATAACACAACTAATGTTGGCCTAGTGTAGGTTAGGTAAATGTGACTCCCTATCAATTGTTGATATAGAGTTGCCTTTGCATGTGCTGATGGATCTGCTCGAGACAACTCAAGTTTTATCTCTATAGGTGTGGTAATTGGTTTACTATCCATCATGCAAAAATTCTCAAGTGTTATCTTGGCATATTTGAGATGAGATAAAAAAATGTGATTTTATTTATTCCAAACTTATAAACCAAGAAAATAATGTATAAGATTGAGATCTGACATGTCAAATGATTGATTTAGATCTTTCTTTGTTGATTCAATCATCTTAATTGAACTACCAATGATGACTAGGTCATCGAAAAATATACAATGATAATTACTATCAACCTCCATTATTGTTTGAGGTAGATATTTGGATCATATGGACTCCTTTTAAATCCATGTTTCAAGAGATGCTCATAATCCTTGATATACCATGCCCTGGTATCTTGTTTAAGACCATACAATGATTTGGCAAGTCTATAAACTTTATCTTCTTTTCCAAATTTGATAAAACCTTATGGTTGAATCATGTAGGCTTATTCTTATAAGTATCCATTAATAAAGGAACTTTTCACATCTATTAGATGGACTTTCCATCTAAACTATGCATTTAGAGCAAAAATCATCTTAATAGTTATGATAGTTATCATGGGAGTAATTGTCTCCTCATAGTCTATGCCTTTTTTTTAGCATACTCCTTTACAACCTATCTTGCCTTGTGTTTATCAAGACTACCATCTACTTTTTAATTCATCTTGAAGATCCATTTTGATCTAATTGGCTTCTTACCTAGTGGAAGATCTACAAAAAACCATGTTTTATTATTTATTAGTGAATTATATTCTACATCCATGGCATATTTCCAAGGTTTGAAATGTAGGGCTTATTGAACTATAAAGGGCTCAACAAATTCAAAAACTATACTTATTAAGGCCAAAATAACCTCTTTATGAACCATACTATTATTCTTTGGTCTAATGGTGGATGTGTTTAGAACACCATCCAATTTTACATCTCTGAGTGTATTTGTATACTATTTAGGCATATATTGAGTAGTTATTATGGGTGGTATAACTATACGTCCATTCCTATTATCATTATTGTATTCATCTGAGAGATTACCATCTTTTATATTTTTTGGGACTTATTTGTTTATCAGATGAGCCTGTAGAGTAGATTTTACTTCTTTATTTTCAAATAACTCAACATCCTTGTTTTTGTAAAATTTTCTAGTTTTTTGATCCATGAGTCTATAGGTAAGTGATTCTTCATTGTACCCTAAGAACACATACTTTTTGGATTTCATATCAGGTTTAGTTTAGTCTACTTTGATAATGTGCATACTTGATTAGCATCCAAAAAATCAAAGATGGTGTTTCCCTAACTAGGCTTCATGTGGAGTTATTTCATCAAGAACTACAATGGATACTCTATTGAGTATATATATTTTAGTTTTGATAGATTCTATTGAAAATAACTTTGTCAAGCTTAAATCATGTATCATACATTATACCATTTATATAATAATATGATTCTTTCATTTTATTATGGTGTATGTAGAGGTGCCATTTGAAGATGAATGCCATTTTCTTGCAAAAAATGTATAAACTCATTACTAGTGAATTTCCCCTATGATCTGACCAGATGGTCTTGATTTTTTGACCATATTTTGTTTCAACATGTAGTTTAAATTTATTGAAAGTTTCAAAGGCTTGAATTTTTATTTTCACACATTAAACCCACATTTTTATAGAATAATCATGAACATAGATCATAAATTACTTAAATACAACATGATAGGTGTCATTAGTCTGCATAGATCGATGTGAAATAGATCAATTTACCATTGGATATATAGGTACTTTTTTGAAATTTAACTCTATGTTTCTTTTCTACTAAGAAATCATGATATTTTTATGTACCCTTTTTAAGAAGTGGAAATCCTTTTACCATGTTGTAGCAGTGGAGTGTGTTGAGATATCAAAAATTGATGTGTCCAAATCTTATGTGCCATAATCATTTTGAGTATATGTACTTTTTTACTAGTATCTAATTATTTTTTTTAATGAAATCAAGATGAAACATATACTTCACATTGGATGCTCATGTAATAATTTTGTATTTTCTAGATTTATCTTTGATCAAACATATTTTCTTTCCACATTTATAGTCAAAGTCAATCTTCAAATTTTTATCTAAGAGTTCACTAACTGATAATATTTTTTGGGTTAAACTATGTTTATAGAGAACTCCTATGGTTTTACATGTTTGTGTTTCTAAGGGTAAGGTAATGTTTCAAATTCCTTTCACATTGTATGAGGTATCATAACTCAAAGAAACATGATTTTTGTTGGGTGTGTCCTTTAAGGTGAAAAAAGTATTTTTTCTACCTATCATGTGTCAGAGTTTCACCTGAGTCAACATACCATATGACACTTTATGATGTGGATTCATTATGGAGATCTATAGAGTACAAGAAGTATTCATCATCATCATGCTCTTCCTAGTCAACAATATTACCTTGTTACCTTGATCTCTTTTTCTAGATCCCCTTTTTTATCCTTGTAGTTTATTTAATGTTATGGGGGATGATTGTTGGTAAGTGGAATTATGAATATTAAAAGATCCTTTCTTGAAGGTATTATACCAAAAATATTTGAGTTCATGTCACTGATGACCATAAATGAGACATTATTTCCATGATTTTCCTCCTTGTGAATTCTACCTTGGATTATGTTTTAACAAATATTTGACTAGTTTTTTGACTTTATGTTGATGAGAAGATAGCACGTGTTCTTATTGGTTGTCATAAGTATTGAAATAATATCCCTACTGTAACATATTTACCAATTTTACAAAACTTGGTTTTTGTTATGTGATAGTTAAAGTAGTCACAAAAATCTGGTATGAGGGTAGCAGTGCTCTCAAGACAATAAGTACAAGATAGTCATCTAAAACTATTTATCCTATTCTTAATTTTGTGAGAGTGGAGTTGACTTTTTATATGCATAATAATTCTCATTTTTGGCCTCATTTATAGTTTGGAGCTTATCCCAAGCTTGCTTAGTTGTTTTGGCTTCATAGATGTGTGGTTGGAATTCATTCAATTCTTCAAAATTTATTATCAACTTAGCTTTTTGGTTGGCTTTATCAAAATTAAATTATTAATCAATGTTATTTTCATGTCAGGAATATGAGACATCTACTATAGACCATATTTATTCAAACTCCAATTGAGCTCTATATTTTTCTTCTAAGTATAATAGTTATCACTTTTGAGGAGGTGTGAAGCTAGCAAAAAGAATTTTGGAGCCTATGTAGCCATCATAAAGACTATGAGTGATGGAATGGTTCCTTGTCACTCTAGGTATATAGGTCTCCCTTTCTACATATTGTCAGTCTGATATGCTAAACCTTTCTTTACATGTGCCCTTCCTTCATAACCATCAGTATAAATAATAACTTCACCCTTTCTATATACCTGATAGTATAAAAAAGAGGTATAAACATATGAGAAAAAATCTAGTACTTGGTACATAGATAATAATGAAAATGTTGCATCCAATCACTAGCACCTACGTAGATCGATTTCCCCATATATATGTGTAACTTCGCTATATACTTGGAAATTCTACCTATCAAGATTTATGCCTTTCAATTGTAACAAATGGGTAAATGAAGGGAAGGCTATGATTATATGTACCTTATTTCTCCCTGATGATTTAAAGGGTCAATGCTTAGACATCATTGTTGCATATATTTTTAGGTGTTTTATGTAGTAACTCAAGTGTGATGACATTACCTATAAACATGAATCAGAGGCATATCTATGACTGAACATTATGATCAAGTTTAAAACTCATGATTTTATGTAATTTTATAACATAATTTGCTTGAAATTGAAATACAAAACAAAACAAATTAAAGTTTACCTTTTTTTCTAAAAAATGAAAATTTGTGTTTTAGGCATTTTTGGCCTCTTTTGGCAAAACAAATTTCACTTTTTTTAATTTTTCCTTTTCATTTTTTTTAATAAGAACTTTTACAATTTTTTTTTTTTCAAATATGAGATTCCTTGCTAACTTGATTAGTTGTAGCTAAGTTTAGTAGGTTTGTCAAAGTTGGAGGGGCTACTAAAATTTCTACAAAAAAATACTTTTGGGGGATTTAAACCTCCCGTCTATGCTTTTATAAAAAACATTTCTACCAACTAGGTTAAGCATCATTTCAAGAAGAAGTATGCCACCTCTTCCAATACTCAGCTTGATTTTTGTTTCATTCCATTTTATTAAAGAAATAAAATAACCTAAAACATATTTTTCAATTGCAAACAAATTTCATGTTGCAGATTATTTATTTGAATGCTTTTTGGGTTTTGTTTTGCTATTATTCTT
>JARHVA010001008.1:1215000-1270000 GCA_037957365.1 Torreya grandis | reverse complement strand
TAAAAAAAATCATACCCTTACATGGTCATGTGTGGCCTCTAAAATTGTTTTAAAATAAATTATGTGGAGTCTAAACTTTCTAAGGCCATAAATTTTGATCTTAACTCCATTTGAACTCTCATTTATGATAAAATGACCATATCGACATGTAAAATTCAGCCATAAATAATTATATCGATTTAGGGATGATTTTATAAAATTTAAGACCCTAAAATGGTCAAAAATGACATTCAAAAAGTTATAAAAACAAATGGTGTGGAGTCTAAAATTTCTAAGGCCATAATGTTTTATCTATAACTTTGTTTGACCTCTAGTTTACATCAAAATAATAATATTTGAAAGTCCAATTCAACTATAAATATTTCTATCTAATTAAATATGTTTTCAATACTTTTAAGACCCTTAAATGGTTACATATGGCCTCTAAAATGTTTGTAAAATAGATGATGTAGAGTCTAAAATTTTGAAGGCCATAAAATTTGATCCGTAACTCTGTTTGATCTCTCGTTTAAGACAAAATGATGATCTCATAGAGTACAATTTATCCATAAATAAATTTTTGGACCCTTAGATTCATAATTCTATTTAATCTCTCATTTACACCAAAATGAACATCTTATAAAGTAAAATTCATCCATAAACAACTCTATCCATTTGAGAATGTTTTCAAAACTTTTTAGACCCTTATATGATCATGTATGGACTTTGAAAAGTTCTAAAAATAAATGATGTGGATTCTAAACTTTTAGAGGCCATGAACTTTGATGCATAACTCCATTTAAGCTCTCGTTTATGCCAAAATAATAATCTTGGAAAGTACAATTTAACCATAAATATCTCTATCTATTTAAGGATGTTTTATAAACTTTTTTAACCCTTAGGTGGTAATGTATAGTATTTGAAAAGTTTTGAAAATAAATGATGCAGATTTTAAACTTCATAGGCCATAAATTTTGATTTGTAACTCCATTTGAGCTCTCATTTACACCAAATTGGTTGTCTTAGAAAATAAAATTTAGCCATAAATATCTCTATTTATTTATAGATTTTTTTAAGAACTTTTTAGACCCACAAATGGTCACATATGTCCACCAAATTTTTTTGAAAACAAATGATGTAGAGTCCAAACTTCTAGAAGCCATAATGTTTGATTTGTAACTCATTTTGAGCTCTCATTTATGCCAAAATAATCATCTTAGAAAGTAAAATTTATCCATAAATAAATTAATCCACTTAGGGATGTTTTCAAAACTTTTTAAAACCTTATATGGTCATGTATGCCCTCTAAAAAGTTATAAAAATAAATGATGTGAAGTCCAAATTTTCAAAGGCCATGTTTAATCTCTTATTTATGCCAAAATGACATCTCAGTAAGTAAAATTCAACCATAAATAGATATATCCATTTAAATATGTTTTTAGAACTTTTTATACCATCATATGGTCATTTATGGCCTCTAATTTTTTAGAAACAACTGATGCATAGTCCAAACTTTTGGAGGCCATAAATTTTGATCTGTAACTCTATTTGAACTAGAATTTACATGAAAATGTCCATCTTGAAAATTAAAATTAAGTTATAAATAGATATATGTATTTAGGGATTTTTTGAAAACTTTTTATACTTTTAGATAGTCATGTATGGCCTTCAAAAAGTTTGGAAAATAAATGATGCCTAGTCTAAATTTTTTAAGGCCATAACTTTTGATCCGTAACTCTATTTGAGCTCTAATTTCTCAAAAATGACCATCTCAAAAGTAAAATTCATACATAGATAGATATATCTATGTATATATGCTTTCAAAAAAATTATACCCTTAGATGATCATGTATGACCTCTAAAAAGTTTTAAAACCAAATGATGTAGAGTCCAAACTTTTGGAGGACATAACTTTTGATCTATAACCCCATTTGAGATTTCATTTACACCAAAATGACCATCTCAAAAATCAAATTTAGACGTAAATAACTTTATCCATTTATGGGTGTTTTTATTTCTTTTGAGACCATAATATTGTCATGTATGGATTTTAAAACCTTTTAAAAAAATGACGTATAGTCCAAAATTTTAGAGGCCATAAATTTTGATTCTTAACTCCATTTTAGCTCTCATTTATGACAAAATGAGATTATAATAAAGTATAATTTGCTTCTAAATATCTCTATCAAATTATTAATGTTTTAAAAACTTTTAAAACCCTTAGATACTAAAGTATGGCTTCTATAAATTTCTAAAATCAAATGATGAGGATTCCAAACTCTTAAAGGCCATAAATTTTAATTTGCAACTATGTTTAAACTCTCATTTATACAAAAATGACCATCTCAAAATGTATGAATTAACCATAAATAAATAAACCCATTTAGAAATTTTTTACAAACTTATACAATCCTCATATGGAAACATATAGCCTTCAAAATGCTCTAAAATAAATGATGAAAATTCCAAACTTTTAGAGGCCATAACTTTTGATTCGTAATTTCATTCGATCTCTCATTTGTTATTAGTGTACTGATTTTTCCCATTGGGTTTTGCCTACATGGACTTATGGACATTCTTTCTCAATTAATCTTCCTTAGGTTAGTTATAAAAGGGTCACATAGGCTAATTATATTTTAATGTAATTATATAATTAGGAAAATTAGAAACTTCTTCATGTTTCCTTAATTTTCCCTACATGTACCCCGCTTTTTTTTTTTAATGTTAGACAGGTTAATGTGATTTTATGCAATTAGGTCATTTTTATAATATTGTCATGCAAAGATAAGTTTCTTCCTCTTTTGCAATTTATTTGTGATTTCATTGCTACATACATAGATTTTTTCAATCTTCTATGCAAAGATCCAAGATCATGGATAACTCGACATGGTATTAGATCCATTTCTATTAGTATTGTAGTAATATTTGTGGTGAAATCTTGCTACATTCACTATTCTATAAAAAAAAGGGTTTGGTGGGATTCTTTAGAAAATTTGTGCAAAGCTTTTTACTAGAGCTTCAAATCTCAAAACCGATTATGCCATTGGTTTTATAAGGTGCTAAAACCTTAAGATCAACATAAACTTGACCTAGTTCTGGAATAATCAAAATTTCCTCTCTTTTTAGCATCTAAAGGCCCCATTTTTCATTTTTAACAAAAACCTATACTTCTTATGTTTTTGTGCAAAAATTCCTTCTGGGTTTTCTTCCTTGGGTCAAAATCTCAAATGAGTCTCTTGTAAAATTTTCATAGCTAAAGTATTTGACATTTTTGGTTTTCCTCATTTTGCATGTCATCAAACCTATATGATACTCAAATCTACAAGTGGTCATTACTTTAGCTCAATAGTTGATCAACTTCAAGTTACATGCTTTGGAGATTCCACTAAGCAATCTAGACTTTTGGAAGGTTATTATTTAGGTAGCAGACCAAATCAGGGTTGTGGAGTTACTTTACTTGAAAATCCATGAAGTTAAGTAAAGTGGGTCCAAAAACTTAGATTACTCTTCATAGACCAACTTAGAGTTATGAAGTTGCTTTACTTACAAATCCATGAATTTAAGTAAATCAGGTCTGAAAACCTGATTTACACTACTATAGATGAACTCAAGTTTTGGAAGGATCATTACTACTTTACTCAAGTTTTCAAAGGGTGATTTCTACTAGAAGTAAAGTAGTCTAAGAAACCTAGATTACACTAGGAATAATAACTTAGAGTTTCATGAAACATTTACTCAGGTTTGTGAAGGGTAATTACTTGTCCAATAAAGTAGTTTTAAAACTCTAGATCAATCTTTTTAGACCAAATCAAGTTTTCAAAGTGTCTCTACTACTCTACCTAAGTTCTCAAACATTGATTACTTAAATCAACAAATTAATCTTGAAAATATAGATTACTCTTCATAGACCAACTCATATTTTCAAAGTGTCTTTACTACTATACTCAGGCTCTCAAAGACTGATTACTTAAATCAACAAAGTAGTCTTGAAACTTTGGATTACTCTTTTAGACTAACTTAGACTTTCAGAGGGTCTTTACTAATCAGGTTTGTAGGGTAACATTACTTGAGTTTTTTTCCATTTTATTCTTTTTTGGGAAAAAATCAAAAGTCTATAAATTTTGGAGTAAGAACTTATAAGTGCTATAACTTTTAATCTATAGCACTTATAACAAGTCTAGAATGCATAGAATTTAGGACATCATGAGGGGTCATGAGCTCATCACATTGAGCTCAAGTGGCTATGACACCTTAAAATACTTCTTTACAAAGTTTAAATCACTGAGACTATAGTTGAAATAATGTGAATTAAAAAAATAGATGACTAATTGATTTTATCCATGCTTGCAAAACTAGGTCATGACTATTCAGTTTTCATCTCTACATTTCATGCTACTAAATGTGCACTTGGATCCACTTGGAATATGCCATCATTTGATGAGTTTGTTGCCAATATAACTTCAGAGAAAGATAATTTGGTTCAAATGCGTATACTAAAGTCTTCAAAATCACATGCCTTGATTGTAAATCAACACAAGAAAAAGCCTTTTAGTAGTGGCAAACAAGAGAAGAAATAGTCTAAACTAGATCATAAACATAAGAAGAATCATAAATAAGATACTAAGCCTAAGTCATTGTCAAGTGAGTCCTCCTCAAGTGGGAATCCTAATAAGGATAAACTTAAATGTAAATTTTGTAAGAAACATGGGCATGATGAATCTCAGTGCATGAAAAAGAATATTAACACCTTGACTAAGATGCTTGAGAAGAATGTTCCTAAGTCCTCAACTCAGAACATGTCCACATAAGATTCTACAAAGTCCAAAGATAACAAAGGGTAAAAACAAGGGCAAGGCACTTGTTGTAGTAGCTTTTTTGCCTTTGAATTGGGTTATTAACTTGGGTGCTTCCTATCACATGGCCTCCTCAGAGGATCTATTTTCAGAAATAGAGTTATGTTATGTGTTTTCAATTCTCATGGGTGATGATACTTTGATATAAGTCAATGGTAAAGGATCAATTGAAGTAATTGATGAGACCTTCAATGATTTTCTTTGTGTTCCTTCACTATCCACCAATATTTTATCAATATACCAAATCACTCATATAAGTGCAGGGAAGTGAGTTGAGTTCACACCTTATTTAGTGGTTATCAAAGAGTTTCATAGTGACACTATAGTGGATTATAGGAAGGCCAATCATTAGTCTAGGCTGTATACCTTCTCATAATTTTCCCTAGATCAACCCTTAGCTACACTGCTTACTCATGTAAATGGAGTGAGTAAACTATGACATGAATAGTTTGGCCACTTAAACTATCATTACCTAGAATAACTCAGTCATCAAGACATGGTTTTAGGGTTACCTAAAGTCAAATTCTCGAATGGCATATGTAATGGATACATTCTTGGTAAGCATCCAAAACAGAAATATGATAATGGCAAAGCAAAGAGATTCAAACAGAAGCTAAAAATTATCCATAGTGACATATCAAGTCCATTTCTAAAACCTTAATTCAATAAGATAAGATACATGCTCACATTAATCAATGACTTTTTGAGGTACACCTGGGTCTGTTTTCTCAAAAATAAATCTAAGGTCTTTAATCACTGTAAGGACTTCAAGGAACTTGTGGAGAATTAGTTAGACTATTCCATTAAAATATTAAAGTCTGATAATGGTCAGGAGTATGTTAGCAATAGGTTTTATTAGTTTTACACATAAGAGGGGATTCAAATAAAACACACAATTCCATACAATCCTCAGTAGAATGGTGTGTTTGAACATAAAAATCATACCTTAAAGGAAATGGCCAACTGCATGCTTCAATCAAAGTCTCTTGCTCCTTAGTTTTGGGACAAAGCAATCAACTATGTATGCTATATTCATAATCACATTCCACATAAATCCTAGAAAGGAATCACTCTTTTTAAATCTTCGGATGGTTACAAGCCTACAGTGGATCACTTTTGAGTGTTTAAATAACCAGTTTTAGATCATGTTCCTAAGAAGAAATAAAAAACAATGGACCCCCAAATTTAGTCTTGTATCTTTGTGCAGTATGCAAAGGGTACTAAGGGATACAAGCTCCTACATCTTAAAACACATGAGTTATTCATAGAAAGGAGTGTCAAGTTTCATGAGGTCCCATTTGAACTCACTATTGGCACTCCAAAATCTTCAAAAGTATCATCAGACATTGACTCCACCTTAGACAATAACTTGGATCCACCTCAAAATCCTCCTAATGATTAGGATGACTCTTCTTCTTCAAGTTTAATTGATGAGAGTAGTGATGAGGATTCTCCTCATCCATCTCACACTCACACTTCAGATGATGATGACTCACCTCATGATTCTCCAATATCATACAATTTTGGTCCCACTTGGGCCAAATAAACACTTCAAAGTGATAGTAAATGGGTTAGAAACCCATCAGATACAAGGTGGACACATTCAAAAGTTTTGGGGACTTCACATGCCTACTTGGCCATTGCCTTAGATCTATCAACCTTTCATGAGCCATCTGGCATTTCAAAATGGGATTCTACTATGCAAAATGAGTATATCTCCCTAATTAGGAACAAATCATGGGACTTGGTCCCTCTTCTTAAAGGAAGAAAATTGGTCCATTAAAAATGGGTTTATTAGACTAAGTATGGTGTAGATGGGTCTATTGATAAGGACAAAGTTCATCTAGTTATAAATAGGTTTTCTTGGGTGCCTAACATAGACTATAATGAGACATTTACTCTTGTAGCCAAGATGATGTCTATTAGACTCACTCTAGCCATCACAACCACACATCAGTGGGATGTTCACCAAATAGACATCAAGAGTGGTTTAATACATGGTGACCTCAAAGAAAAGATCTAAATGGAACAACCACAAGGATTTGTGGAAGATTCCTCCTTGGTTTGCAGACTCAATAAATATATCTATAGACTCAAATAAGCCCCTCTGGCATGGTATGCCAAGATGGACTCTTTTATCCTCACAATCAAGTTCACCAGATGCCACTCAGATTTGAATGTCTACATATTATGGTAGGATGATTCTCTATTGATCCTAGTTTTCTATGTGGATGACTTGTTGATTACAAGGAGCTCACAATCATCCATATCAACAATGAGAATTGCAATTTCAAATAGATTTTCAATCAAAGACATATGATTATTGCATTACTTTATTGAGATTGAAATCATTCAGTCAGATTCTAGGATAACTTTATCACAATCCAAGTACTCTCTTTATTTACTTGTGAGGTTTAACATGGTTGATTGTAAGCCTACTCCTACTCCCTTCTTGTTTGGTGTGAAGCTTGAGGTTGATTATCCTACACCATTGGTTGATGCAACTCCATATCAATAACTTGTGGGTAGTATTATCTATCTCACACACACTAGAATTGACATATCCTATGTAGTTTACATGGTTTTCTAGTTTATGTAGGAACCACATGAATTACATTAAAAAGTAGCTAAGTGGATTCTACACTACATTCAGGGTTCACATAACTATGAGATACACTACAGACTAGGAACAAAGGTTAATTTAATTGAATATATAGATTTAGATTAATTTGGAGATATTCAAAGTCAAAATTCCACTTTATACTATAATTTATCACTTGGTTTGGGTCCAATAAGTTGGTCAAGCAAGAAGCAACATGCAATTACGTTATCATCTATAGAGGAAAAATATAGAGGGGGTATTAATGCCACCACTAAGGCAATCTAGCTTCAAGGGATTCTCATTGAGTTTAGAATTCAGCTTCATAAGCCAAAAATCATCTACTGTGATAACCAAAGCACTATCCAAATTTTAAAGAATCCAATTCTCCATCAAAAGACCAAACACATAGAGATTCAAATGCATTTCATAAAGGATCTTAATAATGGTCAAATAATTGATCTATGGTACTATCCAACATTAGAGTAGATTGTAGATATTCTAACCAAGCCCTTTATAGAGATTAAATTTGTTCATATGTGAGCTCTCATTGGGGTTAGGGTTACCCTACCTTCTTCTTCCTTATATAGAGTTTCTTCACTATGTACTTGGGTACCTCATCAGGATTTCAATGTTGAGACCCAATTCTCATCTCACCTAAGCTATGCTTAAGGGAGGGTGTTAGTGTAGTGATTTTTTCCATTGGGTTTTGCCTACACAACCTTATGAGCATTCTTTGTTAATCAAGCTTCCTTAAGTTAGTTATCAAAGTGTCACATAGGGTAATTATATTTTAATTTAATTATGTAAATAGTAAAATTAGAGGATTTCTCATGTTTCCCTAATTTTACCTATATATACCCCACTTTTATTTTTTTAAATGTTAGATAGGTTAATGTGATTTTATGCAAGCAGGTCATTTTTACAATATTGTCATGTGAAGATAGGTTTCTTGCTCCTTTAGATGTTATCTCTGATTTCATTGCTACATAGATTTTCTCAATCTTCTATGCAAGGATCCAATATCATGGCCAATCCAACAGTTGTGCCCTAATGACCATCTCAGAAAGTAGAACTCAACTATAAATAATTATATCTATTTAAAGATGTTAGAACTTTTAAAACCCTTATATGGCCATGTATATCCTCCAAACATTTTTGAAAAAATAAATAATATAGAGTCCAAACTTTTGAAGGCCATAACTTTTGATCTAGAACTCTATTTGAGCTCTTGTTTATGCTAAAACATCTATCTTGAAAAGTTTAATTCAACCATATCTATCTATTTAGGAATGTTTTAAAAAAATTCAAAACATCAAATATCACGTATGGCATTAAATGTTTTTTGAAATAAATGATATGCAGTCCAAACTTTTAAATACCATAAATTTTGATCCATAATTTCATTTGAACTCTCTTTTATTCCAAAGAAAACTATCTCAAAAAGTAAAATTTAGCCATAAATAACTATATCTATTTATGAATATTTTTAGAAAATTTTAGACCCTCATATGTTCACATATGACCTCCAAATAATTGTAAAAATAAATGATGCAAATTTAAAAAATTTTAAGGCCATAAATTTTGATTTGTAACTCCATTTTAGTTATTGTTTGCACCCAAACAATAGTCTCAAAAAGTAAATTTCAGTGATAAATAGTTTTATCAATTTGCAGATGTTTTAATAACTTTTATTACCCTCACATGGTCACATATGGATTCTAATTTTTTTTTAAAAATAAATGATGCAACGTCTAAACTTTCGTAGGCCATGACTTTTGATCTATAACTCTATTTGAGCTCACATTTGTGCCAAAATGACCATCTCAAAAAGTATAATTGAGTCAAATATAACTATATTTATTTAATGAGTTTTTCAAGACTTTTCATACCCTTAGATGGTCATGTATGGCCTCCAAGAAGTTCTATAAAATGATTCAGATTCCAAACTTTTAGAGGCTATAACTTTTGATTTGTAACTTTGTGTGATCTCTCATTTATGCAAGAATGACCATCTCATAAAGCATAATTCATCCATAACAATTATATCCATTTATGGATGCTTTCATAACTTTTCAAACCATATGATGGCTATGTATGGCCTTCAAAAAGTTTTGAAAATAAATGATGTGGATTCCAAACTTCTAGAGGCCATAAATTTTTATCTATAACTCTATTTGAACTCTTATTTATGCCAAAACATTTATCTCAAAAGTGAAATTGAAACATAAATAGATATATTTGTTTTAGGATATTCTCAAAAAAATTATACCCTTATATGGTCAAGTATTATCTTCAAAAAGTTCTAAAAATAAATAATGTAAAGTCCAAACATTTGGATTCCATAAATTTTGATCCATGACTCTATTTGAGCTCTCATTTATCCCAAAATTCTCATATTAAAAATTAAAATTTATAAATAATTAGCTCTATCCATTTAGGTATGTTTTCAAAAAAAAAAAACTCTCATATGGTCATGTATAGCTTTTAAAAATTTCTTAAAATAAATTATGTAGATGCCATAACTCGATTTGAGATCTTGTTTATGCCAAAATAACTACATCAAAAAGTAAAATTCAAATATAAATAGTTATATCCATTTAAGAATAATTTTATAACTTTTGTACCATCAAATGGTCACATATAGCCATTGAAAATTTTGGAAAAATGATGAAAAGTCCAAACTTTTATAGGCCATAAATTTTGATTTGTAACTCTGTTTGAGCTCTCTTTTGTGCCAAAATGATCATATTGAAAAGCAAAATTTATCCATAAATATATCTATCCACTTAGTTATATTTTAAAATATTTTAATACCTTTACAATGTCACATATGGCCTTTGTAATATTTTAAAAATAATGATGTGGAGTCCAAACTTATGGAGGCCATAAATTTTGATTTGTAACTCCATTTGAGATATATCCATTTAGGGATATTTTCAAAACTTTTTATACTCTCATGTGGTCATTTATGGCCACTAAAAAGTTTTGAAAAAAAATTATGTGGAATCCACACTTTTGAAGGCCATAACTTTTGATCAATAACTCTGTTTGAGCTCTCATTTACACTAAAATAATCATTTCAAACAACACAATTCATCCATATATTTTTAAATGCATAAAGTGACATTTTAAAAACTTATGAAACCCTTATATGGTCATGTATAGCCTCTAAAAAATTTTAAAAACAAATGATGTGGATTCTAAAATTATAGAGACCATAACTTTTGATTTGTAACTCTATTTGAGCTCTCATTTCTCCCAAAATAATTGTTTTCGAAAGTAAAATTAAACTATAAATAAATTTATCCATTTAATAATATCTACAAGACTTTATAGACCCTCATATTTTCATGTATGGCCTCCAAAAATATATGAAAACAAATGATGCATAATCCAAACTTTCAAAGACCATAAATTTGATTTATGACTTAGTTTCATCTCTTGTTTGTAACAAAATGATCATCTCAAAAAATAAAAATTAATTAATAAATAACTTCATATATTTAGATATGTTTTCAAAACTTATTAGACCTTATATGGTCATTTATGGTCTCCAAAAAATTATAAAAAAATGATGTAGAGTATAAACTTTTCTAGGCCATAAGTTTTAATCTATAACTCCATTTGAACTCTTATTTGTGCCAAAATATATCTCTCAGAATGTGAAATTCATACATTCATATCTCTATCTATTTATGGACATTAAATAAAGTTTTAGGACCCTTATATGGTTATTTATTACCTCCAAAAAGTATTTTAAAAAAATAATCTGGAGTCAATTATTTGGAGGCCATAAATTTTGATCTATAACTTTGTTTGAGCTCTCATTTGTGCCAAAATGATAGTATTAGAAAGTATAATTCAACCATAAATAATTATATCCATTTAGATATATTTTACAAACTTTTAAAACCTTCATATGTTCATGTATGGATTCTAAAAAGTTTTAAAAACAAATGATGTAAAATTTAAACTTTTGAAGGATATAACTTTCGATCCATAAATATATTTGAGCTCTCATTTGCACCAAAATGATTGTTCATAAAGAAAAATTCAAACATACATATCTCTATCCTTTTATGGATGTTTTCAAAACTTTTTAGACCCTCATATGGTCATGTATGGCCTTTAAAAAGTTTTGAAAATAAATGATGTAAAGTCCAAACTTTTGAAGGCCCTAAATTTTGATATGTAAATCTGTTTGAGTTCTTATTTATTCCAAAATGACTGTCTAAAAAAATTAAAATTAAGCCATAAGTAGATTTATTCATTTAGGGATGTTTTTATAACTTTTTAGACCATCATATGGTCATTATGACCTTTGAAAAGTTATAAAGCCAAATGATGTAGAGTTCAACATTCTAGAGGCCATCAATTTTGATTTGTAACTCCATTTGAGTTCTCTTTTTCACCAAAATGATCATCTTAGAAATAAAATTAAGCCATAAAAAAATGGTGTAGAGGTTAATTTTATGGAGTCCATAAATTTTGATCTGTAACTCCTTTTGAGATCTCCTTTAATCCAAAATGATCATCTTAGAAAGTACAATTTAGCCATAAATAGGTTATATCCATTTACAGATGTTTTTATCATATTGAAGACCCTTATATGGTCATGTATGGCCTTTGAAATTTTCTAAAACTAAAAGATGTGGAGTCCAAACTTTTAGAGTCCATAAATTTTGATTTGTAACATTTTTTGTGCTCTCATTTACACCAAAATGACCATCTCAAAAAGTATAATTAATCCAAAAATATATATATCCATTAAGGAATGTTTTCTACACTTTATATATATATATATATTTATATATATATATATATATATATAATTTTAAAGGCCATAAATTTTGATCCTTAACTCTGTTTGAGATCTCATTTGTACCAAAAGGACCATCTCAAAAGTACAATTTAGTTATATATATGTATATCCATTTAGGGATGTTTTTAAAAGTTTTCATACCCTCAATTAGTCTCATATGGGCTCTAAAAATTTATAATTTTTTATGTAGAGTCTAAAATTCCATAGACCGTTACTTTTGATCCATAACTTTGTTTGAGAAACTGTTTGTGCCAAAATAACTTCTCAAAAAGTACAATTCAACCATAAATAGGTATATCCATTTAATTATGTTTTCAAAACTTTTTTTAATATTATATGGTCATGTATGACCTATAAAAAGTTTTGAAAACATATGATGCAGATTCTAAAATTCTGGAGGGCATAAATTTTGATTTCTAACTCCATTTGACTCTCATTTACACCAAAAAGACCATATAAAAATGTAAAATGCATAAATAAACAATTTTATCTATTTATAGATGTTATAAAAACTTTTTATACCTATATATGGTCATATATGGACTCTCAATTTTTTTGAAAATAAATGATGTAGTGTTTAAATGTTTAAAGGCAATAAATTTTTATTTGTAACTCAAAATTAGAAATTATAATTCAATCATAAACAACTCTATCCATTTATGTATGTTTTTATAAATTTTCATATCCTCATATGGTCATGTATAGCCTTCATAAATCATATGGACTTCAAACTTTTTGAGGCCATAAATTTTGATCCATAACTCTGTTTGAGCTCTCATTTATGCCAAAATAACCATTTTAGAAATTAAAATTCAACCATAGATAGATATATCCATTTAATGATATTTTTAGAGGTTTTTTACCCTCAAATGGTCACTTATGGCATTCCAAAAGTTCTAAAAAAATGATGTAGGGACCAAACATCTGAAGGCAATAACTTTTGATCCCTTATTTGCTTCAAAATGACCATCTTAGAAAGTATAATTCAACCACAAATAGCTCTAACAATTTAATAATGTTTTTAGAACTTTTTAGACACTTATATGGTCATGTATGGCCTCTAAAAAGTTTTGAAAACAAATGATGTAGATTCCAAACTTTTAGAGGCCATAAATTTTGATATGTAATTGTATTTGAGCTTTCATTTATGCCAAAATGACCATCTCAAAAAGTACAATTCAATATTAAACAAATATATCTATTAAAGGATGGTTTTAAATTTTTATAATCTCATGTGGTCATGTATAGATCTAAAAAATGTAAAAAAATGATGTAGATTCCAAACTTCTAAAATCCATAAATTTTGATCTGTAACTCTATATGATCTCTTATTTACTTAAAAATAACCATCTCAAAAAATATAATTCACCCATAAATAGATATATCCATTTAAGGATGTTTACAAAATTGTTTATACCCTTATATGGTGATGCATGGAATTATAAAATTATAAAAAAGAAATAATGTGGAGTCCAAAATTTTAGGGGCCATAAATTTTGATTTTTAACTCTATTTGAGCTCTTATTTATGCCAAAATGACTGTCTCAGAAAACATAATTCAGCCATAAATATCTTTATCTATGTAGGGATGTTTTTTTTAAAAAAATAGACCCTTATATGGTCATGTATGGCCCATAATTTTTTTTGAAAGCAAATGATGTGGAGTAAAAACTTTTAGAGGCCATAAGTATTAATATATAACTATATTTGAGCTCTCCTTTACACCAAAACAAACTTCTTAGAAATTTAAATTCAACATAAATAGATCTATCCATTTATGGATGTTTTTAAAAAAAGTTAAACCCTCATATGGTCATGTATGGATTTTGAAAAGTTCTTAAAACAAATAATGTGGAGTCATAAATTTTATAGGCCATAAATTTTGATCCATAAATCCATTTGACCTCTCATTTATGTTAAAATTATCATCTTATAAATTACAATTTAAGCATAAAAAACTCTATCCATTTATGGATATTTTAATAACTTTTATAACCCTAAGATGGTTATGTATGGCCTCTAAAATGTTTTGAAAATAAATGATATGGGGTCCAAACTTTTGAAGGATATAAATTTTGCTATGTAACTCTATTTTAACTCTTTTTTGTACCAAAATAACCTTCTTAGATATTAAAATTAAGAAATAAATATATCTATCCATTTACATATGTTTTCTAAATTTTTCAAAAAATTAGACGGTCATGTATGGCCTCTTAAATTTTTTTTCAAATAAATGATGTGGAGTCCAAAATTCTAAAGGCTATAAATTTTGATTCATAACTCTATTTGAGATTTTTTTTGCTCCAAAATTATTGTATCATAAAGTACAATTCAACCATAAACAATAGTATCCATTTATAGATTTTTTATAACTTTTATAATACTTATATGGTCATGTATGGCCCTTAGAAAGTTTTGAAAAAAAATGATATAGAGTCCAAAATTATAAAGGCCATAAATTTTGATCCATAATAATGTTTGAGCTCTCTTTTGTACCAAAATGATTATCTTAGAAATTAAAATTTTTTCATAGACATTTGTAACAATTTAAGGATGTTTTTTCAAAACATTTCAAGCCCTAAAATGATCATATATGGCCTCCAAAAAGTCTTGAAAATAAATAATGTGGAGTCCAAACTTTTGGAGGCCTTAGTTTTTGATTTTTAACTATATTTCAGCTCTTTTTTGCACCAACATGAGTGTATTAGAAAGTATAATTTATCCATAAATATTTATATCCATTTAGGGATGTTTTAAAAACTTTTTGTAACCTCATATGGTCACATATGGATTTTAAATTTTCTTAAAAATAAATGATGTAGGGTCCAAATTTTTATAGGTTATTACTTTTGACCTATAACTCTGTTTAAGATCTCATTTGTACAAAAATGACAATCTAGAAAAGTATAATTCAACCATAAATATATCTATCCATTTAGGGATTTTTAAAAAACCTTTTATACCCTTATATTATTATGAACAACCTCTAAAATTTTTTGAAAATAAATAATGTAGGGTAAAAAATTTTGAAGGCCATAACTTTTGATCCGTAACTTCATTTGAGCTCTCATTTGCACCAAAATGACTATCTCAGAAAGTAAAATGTAGCCATAGATATATCTATACATTTATGGATGTTTTAAAAAAATTTAAGACCCTAAAATGGTCATGTATTACCTCTAAAAAGTTCTAAAAAATAAATGATGTGAATTCCAAAGTTTTGGAGGTCATAACTTTTGATCCATACCTCTACTTGAGCTTTTGCTTATGCAAAAATGACTATTTCATAAAGTATAATTTATCCATAAATATATATATCAACTTAGGTATGGTTGATAAAATTTTAAAACCCTTGAGTGTTCATTTATTACCTCAAAAAGGTTATGAAAATAAATGTAGAGTTCAAATTTTTAGAGGCCATAATTTTTTATTTGTAACTTTGTTTGAGTTTTCATTTGTGCCAAAATCACCATCTAAAAAAATAAAATTCAACCATAAATAACTCTACCTATTTAATGATATTTTAATAATATTTAAAATTGCTAGATAATCATGTATGGATTCTAACGTTCTAAAAATAAATGATATGAAGTCAAAACTTCTAGTGGGCATAACTTTTGATCTATAAATATATTTAAACTCTCATTTATGCCAAAATTCCCATCTCAAAAAGTAAAATTTATCTATAAAAATCTATATCTATTCATGGATATTTTTAAAAAAAATTGGAACCTTTCATGATCACTCATGGACTCCAATACGTTATGAAAATAAATGATATAGAGTTCAAAAATTTGAAGGCCAAAATTTTTATTTGTGAATTTGTCTGAGCTCTAATTTGCACTAAAAATACCATCTCATATGTTCATGTATTACCTCTATCCATTTAAGGGTGTTTTTATAAAAATTTAGACCCTCATAAAATAATGTATGACCTATAAAAAGTTCTAAAACTAAATAATACAGAGTTTAAACTTCCATAAGACATAACATTTGATCTATACCTTTATTTGAACTCTCATTTGTGTCAAAATAACCATCTCTAAAATTAAAATTAAGACATAAATAATTTTATCTATTTATGGATGTTTTGGAAACTTTTTGGATCCTAAAATGGTCATGTATGGCCTCTTAAAAAATTTCAAAATAAATGATATCGAGTCCAAACTTCTAGAGGACATAATTTTTTATATGTAACTCTATTTGTGCCAAAAACTATCCAGGAAAGCACAATTTATCCATAAAAAAATTCTAATTTTAGACCCTCATATGGTCATATTTGGACTTTATTTTTTTTGAAAACAAATGATATGGAGTTGAAACTCTTGGAGGCCATAACTTCTTATCCTTAATTTTGTTTGAACTCTCATTTTCATAAAATGACTATCTTAGAAAGTAAAATTTAGTCATAAACAACTTTATCCATTTAGGAATACTTTCATAAATTTTTAAACCCTTAAATGGTCATGCATTTATTTTTAAAAGTTATAAAAATAAATTTTATGGATTATAAAATTTTAGAGGCCATAACTTTTGATACATAGTTACGTTTGAACTCTCATTTACACTAAAAGTTATCATTTCATAAAGTACATTTCATAAATTTTATAACTCTATCCATATAAGCTTGTTTTCATAAATTTTAGACCTTTAAATGGTCATGTATGGCTTATAAAAAATTATGAAAATAAATGATATGGATTCTAAACTTATGGAGGCCATGAATTTCGATTTGTACTCTCATTTGTGTCAGAATGACTATATCAAAAATTACAATTCAAACATAAATAGATATATAAGTGTAAGAATGTTTTCATAACTTTTTTCATCCTCATATGTTCATGAATGGCATCCAAAATATTATGAAAATAAATTATTTGGAGTCCAAACTTTCATAGGCCATAACTTTTGATCCTAAACTCTGTTTGAGCTCTCATTTGCTCCAAAATGATTATCTTAGAGATAAATTCAACCATAAATATCTCTATTTATGTTGAGAAATTTTTAGATATTTTTTAGACCCTAAAATGGTCACATATGGCCTATGAAAAGTTTTAAAAATAAATGACGTGGATTCTAAACTTTTAGAGTCCATAACTTTTGATATGTAATTTTGTTTGACCTCTCATTTATGCCAAAACATCTATCTTTAAAAGTAAAACACAACCATAAATAGATAAATTCGTTTTGGGATGTTTTCAAAACTTTTTAGACCCTTATATGGTCATGTATATCCTCGAAAATGTTTCTAAAAATAAATGATGTAGAGTCCAAACTTCTAGAGGCTATAACTTTTGATTCATAATGTTGTTCAAACTCTCATTTACACCAAAATGACTATATCAAAAAGTAAAATTCATAAATAAATAGATATATCTATTTATATATTTTTTCATAACTTTTTTGACCCTTATATGGTCATGTATGTCATATGAAAATTTGTGAAAACATATAATGCAAAGTTCAAACTTTTGGAGGCCATAAATTTTGATCTATAATTCAGTTGGAGCTCTTGTTTGTAGCAAATAAATTGTCTTAAAAAAATTAATTTATCCATAAATAGTTATATTTATTTATATATGTTTTAAAAACTATTATACCCTTAAATAGTCATGTATGGCCTCCAAAAAGTTTTAAAAAACTGATGTGGATTCAAAAAGTTCAAAACTTCTAGAGGCCATAACTTTTGATCTGTAATTATGTTTTAGCTCTCATTTTTACCAAGATAACCATATAATAAATTAGAATTCTACCATAGATAATTGTATCCATTTAAGGATTTTTTATAACTTTTTAGATAATTAAATTATCATGTATGACCTCTTAAGAGTTATGAAAACAAATGATGTAGAGTTCAATATTCTAAAGGCCACAACCTTTGATCTATAATTCCATTTGAGATCTCATTTATACACAAATAACCATCTCAGACATTACAATTAATCTATACATATCTCTATCCATTTAAAAAGTTTATCAAAACTTTTATGACACTTAAATGGTCATGTATGGCCTTTGAAAATTTCTAAAAATAAATGATGTAGAGTCCAAACTTTTAGAGGCCACAACTTTTGATTTGTAACTCTGATTGAGCTCTTGTTTATACCAAAATGACCATATTAAAAATTATAATTTATATATAAATAGTTGTATCTATTTAAGAGTGCTTGAAAAACTTTTCAAACCCTTGTATGGTCATGTATAACCTCCTTAATTTTTTGAAACAAATGATGCAGAGTGATAGGCATATTTTTATTCTTTTACATCCTATCATTTGATTAATAACTCTATTTAAGATCTCATTTGTGTAAAAATGACCATTTCAAAAGTATAATTCAATAATAAATAACTTTATCCATTTAGGGATGTTTTTATAACTTTTATGACCCTTAAATGGTCATGTATGGCCTTTTAAAACTTATAAAAGCAAATGATATAGAGTTTGAAATTTTAGAGGCCATAAATTTTGATCTACAATTCTGTTTGAGCTCTTATTTATGATAAAAAAATTTGTATTAGAAAGTATAGTTCAGTCATTAATAGATATATCCATTTAGGTATGTTTTAAAAACTTTTCAGACACTTAGATGGTCACATATGGCCTCCAAAAGTTTTGAAAATAAATAATGTAGAGTCCAATTTTTTAGAGGCCATAAATTTTGAATCATAACTCTAGTTGAGCTCTCGTTTATGAAAAAATAATTATCTTAAATGGTACAATTCATCCATAAAAAGATCTATCCTTTAGGAATGTTTTTATAGCTTTTTATAATTTTATATGGTCATGTATGACCTTCAAAAATTTTAGAAAAAGATTGATGTGAAGTTCAAACTTCTAAAGGGAATAAATTTTGGTACATAACTCCATTTGAGCTCTCATTTGTTCAAAAGTGATTATCTCAAAATTTAAAATTAAGCTATAAATAACTCTATCCATTTAGAGATATTTTAAGAAAATTTTGGATAATTATATGGTCACATATTAACTCTAGTTTTTTTCAAAAATAAATGATATGGAGTCAAAAAATTTAGAGGCCATAACTTTTGATCTATAATTGCATTTGAGCTCTCATTTACACTAAAATTACCATATAAAAAAGTAAAACTCAACCATAAATATATTTATTCATTTAGTGTTGTTTTCAAAACTTTTAAAACCCTTATATGGTCACATATGGCCTCTAAAAGGTTATAAAAATAAATTATGTGGAGTTCAAACCTTTAGAGACCATACATAACTTTTGATCTATAACTTTATTTGTGATCTCATTTGTGACAAAGCAACCATCTCAAAAATTAAACTTATTTCCATTTAGGTATGTTTGTATAACCTTTTAGACACTTAAATAATGATGTATGGCCTCTTCAAAGTTATGAATATAAATGATGTAGAGTCCAAACTGATGAGCATTCCATATAGCTCATTATATTTCATATAAACTATCCATAAGTGTTGCCTCTTGGTTATTTATTGCATTATAGTTAATAGTTAAGCTGTTATATAATTTGGAAATGAGTGAAATTATATTTTGTTTGTATGTGATACATTATTTATTTTATATCTTATTATTTATGTCTAACTTAGATGAAATGAGCACAATTTTGTATACAAAAATACATCCCTATGGTGGGATAATTTTGAGAAAGTCATCAATAGTTTTGGCAACATATTTTTGAAAATAGTTTTGAAAGGCTAAGAAAATAACACATAATATTTAAAAATCCTTGGTCAAGATCTGAAGATGCTCCAAAGACCTATCTAGCCATGCTCCAAAGATGCCTAGCTATACCTTGCAAATCAATATAACACTTATAAAGATATCTACTTATATAAGTATATATTTTCCTTATCTAGATATATTATTTTAGACATTACTATTTATAGTAATTTTATAAAATGACTAAATAAAAATGTATTTATATTTTGTAAAATCAAACATACTTTCTTTGGATCTATGTTAGTTATTCTTGTCTATTGTTAGTTGAGTAAATTCCAACGCCTCACTATATGATTTTAAGATATTTTATTTTGAATAAATGGATTTGGCTATTTATATCACTATATTTCATATTCTAAGAATAGTCATTGAGATGTGCTTAAATACACATCTCCTTCTCATTCCAGGGTAATAAAAAATAGATAATAGAGATAAGAAACATTCAAGTTTAATATTGTGAATTTATATATGTTATTTTTTATAATGAAATAAATTTAAACATTCCTTTTCATTACTAATTAAAATTTGATGTTATTCTAAGGAAGGAACAAGGGCCCATTTCTCTCTGAAGATTAAGATAATTGGTATTTTTAGTTTATAGTTTAAAAGTGCATTTGTTTAATTTAGGTATATTTAATTTTACTAAAAGTATGATTTCCATTTCAAATACAGTGTAATTTCCATTTTTAACTTAAGTGTGATTTCCCTTTCAATGTAAAGTGTGATTTCCTTTTAAATGCAAAGTGTGATTTCCCTTTTAATGCAAGTGTGCTTCCATTAAACACAAAGGTTGTTTAACTTCAATGAAAGTGAGTTTTATTTATACAAAGTGTGTTTTTAAATTTCATAAGAAATAATTTTTTTTAACTCATCTCTATATTTAGAATCTGTTAAGAAGTAGTTTAAATGATAATAAATAATCAATATTCTCACATTTTGAAATATCACACTATCCTACCTAGCTAAGAAAGATGAGTGAGGACACCATAGTGTCTTATTCCATATGTTTAAGTTGTATATGCTGATGTTATGATCTAAAGAATCCTTTTAACAAGGAATTTCATAGGATATCTTCACTTAGCCTAACTTTCTAGATTTACTTTTTTGAAACATAGAATTAGAATATTATTTATTATCCTTAGGATTTAGACATCAATAGAATAGTAAATCCCCCCAAAAAATAAACTATTAACTCAAATATCTAACATCTCATTGCATATATCCTTGGACACTAGACCTAGTATAAAATGACACCAAACTATTGACTAGTTAAATGAGAGGTATAATGATAGCCTAATATTTTTGGTTTCATTTCCAGGGACTCTTAATAAATAAGTTTTAGTGAGATATTATTTATAGTTATACAAGTAAACTTTTTAAAAAAATCATATACCCCAAAAACACAAAAATAATCTAGGACTCTTTAGATTTCTGAACTGCCTAAGAGATTATCAAGGATGGTTTATCTTTAAATAATCCCAAATAAAATAAGAATAAGATAATATATTATCCTTGATATAAAGATTAGGAAGTTAAAGAAAGGAAATTTAAATTCATATTAAAACTTTTTCTAATCCTCTCTTGAACAATTTTTATCCTCACAAATAGATCCTAAAAGAATAATTCTATTCTAGACATATTTTCCTATAGGAAGAATCAATCATAAAAATCATCTTTCTAAAATATTTAGATTTAATCCAAAAGCTCTACATGAAAAATGTCTAATCACCAATGAAGGTTCTCCTCTTGAGGTAGATCATAGGTTGAGAACACAAGAAAAGAACCTAGATTGGATTGATAACCAAAGTTGGGAAGAAAATATTGGAGATGAACATGCACATGTAGAAAACCCTGATAGACAACCTTAATAGAACATAAATTTTTTTATCCAATTATATTAGGTCCTAATGATAGAACCTCCATGAAAAATATCTCACCATATATTTTTCCTAATTTTGAGTTAAATATTGAGAATATCTAGATCAATTCCTCTTGGAATTTTAGGCTCTCTTCTAAACATATGATTATGTTATAAACAATCATAAGTTTAAGTTATTACCATCTACACTTAATGACATAGCCATAATATGGTTCATGGGTATTGAGGGTAGTTATATAAGCACTTGAGATGAAATGGAAACTAAATTTATTGATAAATATCAAGATTATTTTAGAGTTAGAGAATGAAAAGAAGACTTTTTCAATATTGAAAAAATGAAGATGAAACCTTAGAAGATTATCTTGATAGGTTTATATATTCCCATAAATGGAGTGGTTACCAACTCATAGAGGAGGTTGTCAAGATAGTCTTTATTAAAGGCATAGATGATGATTAATGTGATGTTTTGAACCTAATGAGAAAGGGTGACATTGATAAGATAACCTTTCATTAGATTTCAACATTATGTACTAACTATTCCAAGATAAGACCTAGCATAAGGAAATCACAATTAGGAAAATCACCTAAAGTTGGCTAATTAATGAAATAATTTTATAATTTAAAAATATATGTTTTATTAAAATTAACATCAACATTATATGTTATTAAATCAAAATCCAATGCCACAACATTAAATAGTTGTAAATATATTTTCCTAGATGTAGACTCAAACATGTAGTAAAAGATTTTCCTTTAGATAAAATAGAGGTACGTGGTATTTATGACCTATACCATGACACCAAGAATTTAAATCATCTTCTTACCATGAAAAAATAGGTAAAACAAGTAGTACATGCAATTGAGGAAGTGAAATTTATCTAAAGATAAGGAAACTAGTGCTCCCAATATCAAAATTAATTTGGTACAAGATTTCCTCCTAATCCATGGATGACACCATGGGTTGGAAAAGTCACACCACAAAAATGGGGACCACCACCACAACCAAAACCATGGGGTACTAAAGAATAGATGCCATAGATATGGAGAATGCCTCAAAATCCTTCACAAACCTAGGCATAGTAGCAAAACCAATAACCACATTAGATATAATAATCACCACCTAAATGGTTGGATAAATAATATCATACATAGAGAAGGTTTCCTCCATAATAGGCTTTTATGCCTTCACAACCTCAGCCACCACAAATTGAGTAACAGGTTCACCAACCATAATTACCTACTTAACCAATGGCAAATCCTAAGAATAGGAAAAATACACTTATTTATGGATTTGATCAAGAAATTAGTGTTTTAAGTGGGTTAGTTGAGTGTAATAATTTTCATCTCAATTTAGGAAAATTATTATGAGATTCACCCATTACCATGATTAAAATTCCTAAAGATGAAAACACTCCTAAATAAATTGTAGTCCAAGAACCAAATGAATAAAATTTGTAATCTATTATATATATATATATATATATATATATATATATACATATATATATATATATATATATATATATATATATACACACACACACACACACACACACTAAGAGGGGGGGTGAATCATTTCCCTTAAAACAATTATTCAATTTCACTTATCATTCATAAAGCATTCATTCAAACACATACATAAACAAGCATCCACATAAGCATATAACATATGAACACAAGATATATGTGGTAAACCATAAAAGTGGATAAAACCCACTAAAACATAGACTTTAATATAGTCATATAAGTAATAATTCAATATTTAGTGAGGCACCAACCCCACAAGGAGCACCAACCCCTCATTAATCAAGCACCAACTCAACTACTCCTTTAGCAAGCACCACATTGCAAAGAGTTACCCAAAACCTTGGTAAATTAGAACCTAATCAACCACTTAGAACCTATGATCAAATTTGAACACCTGTTTCTCACTCAAATTATTATTATCATATTATTTTGCTCTTAATACTCTTTTATCTCTCTCAAATAGCCTATTAGGCATCTTCACTCAACTAGCCCTCTCTTTGGTATATTTAGGTCATATGACCTTGCTCATCATATATATAATTACTATTATAACTTCATGGACTATTAAAAATATGTCTATGGTCTTAAACCCATCTACCTAGTTTTTAAACTTCTATTTCATTCATTCATCCCTCAATATTCTAACTAGTCAAATTAGGCCTATTAGACCTTCTTTTTATACTTGACTCTTGATTTCACACACCTTGGTTAGAAAAAAACCTTTAAATAATTGGATTAAAATTATAATAGATCAAAAAATATGTTTCATTTATGAAACAATCATTACATAGGTTGATCACCACTCATAAGGACCAAAACCACTATTAGGCCTAATAAAGACCTAATGCAATTAGGCCTTCTCAAAGAACATGTTTCACCCTGACCAAATTATAAAATATAATAATATATAAATGGATTAAAAAAATCATACATGATTAAATTATACCCCTTACAATCTCACCTTAGGTCCCCAACACCATTTAGTTTATTTCACTCTTTGAAACACACTATTAGGTCTACTCACAATTAGGCCTTCTCACTGCCAGAAAGTCTACTTTGAATATATCAAGAATACACTAAATGTTTCTACATAACATGATAAAAAATTATCATATATATAACCTCCATGAACTTATGTTCATAACCATGTCCATTATACTTCACCACATAGGACAAAGGACCTCAAACTAATCATTTCCATATGCTTACTCAGAACTACAAATAGAATTTGACTTTTCAAAATTTAATACAAGTTTGTCATGAATAAAAATACATTAAAATAAATATGTGAGTCTATAAAAAAAACTTAAAGTGCATTTTATTCTTCAACTCCTTACATAATGACTTAGGAACATCAAACTTGATAACACACAAAAAACTACTTAAATGCTCCAAAATACAGTCATGAAAATAAAGACTTGGAATAAATGTAGATACACTTTAATTAAATAAAAAATATTTTATATTATCATTAAAAAAATCAAAACACCTTGAAAAAATAAATTTTAAGTTCTAAAATCAATATTGGTCTTACAGACCAATCTCATGGCTCTTCTGTACACAGACCTCACTTTATTAGATAAGTCATTTTGAAATCAAATTTATAACAAAAAAAATATTATTAAAAACTTATTTCCATTATTTATAAGTTTTATAGGTCTTGAATAATAACCCCATACATTTTAATCCATCCCTAATCACTAACAACCTATCCCTAATCTAATTCTCACTTTTATCTAGTTTTCTCACTATATTCCTCACGAGTTCTTTTTAGTGATAGGAAACCTTCCTTGATCAATTTAACATATTTAATGTTTTTAAAATATTAATAAAATTACATTAACATAAAATACAAGTACATCACATCATCATCTAATAATTTTCATACTTTGACCTAGTCAACCCTATATCTTACATAAAAAATCCAAGAAATAAGGACTTTCCTATAGCTTCCACTCACTCTTATAACATACCAATTCAACCTAGAGGTACTTGGGAGAGTTTAATACAAAATAAAATAATAATACTAAGTAAAAAATAGTTATTATCCATTTAGAGTAAGATATTTCATATCAAGTCATAGTTAGGGTTTTAGAGCACTAAAAACCTATTTCTACTCTTAGCTATCATTCATAAAGGATTTCCATTTAACTTAAAAACAAATTATAGTAAAATAATCCTATGACCCTTCCCCAACTATCATGAAATTATTATGATCTCATGCATAGGTTTCATGTGACACTGAGCATGAGAAAATCCTTCTTGGGTCTGTAATACCACATTTTATGCACATAGAAAACTTCAAAACCATATTTCATGATTTTTCCTTCAAACATTGCCATTATACTTGGTCAAAATACTTGACACAACCTATCACACCTATAATAATTCTCTCATGAATTTTATCACCTTATAAACTCACCTTGACCATTCATTAGGCCACAATAGGTCTCTTTGCACATTAGGCTTTGAACTACCAGTCACACTTAGACCTTGAACACAACTTGAAACATATTTTAATATTCTCAAAACCTCATACTCATGTCATAAAAAAATAATTCAATGATCAACAACTAACACACATCTTATCAAAAGCCTCAGCCTACTTACCTCACTATGCCATTGTTAATTGAATTTGGCCTAGATACTAAAATTTACCTAATCTATAATAAAAAGTTGAGCAAGGTCCTGATTGAAGGGTGATACAATGGTGGAAAGAGAAGATAGATTTAATGAAAATGTTAATTTTCATTTAAAATATTCTTAAAGACTTTAATCAAGCTAAAAGTTTGACTTTGATCGTATTTGATCTCTATTTGAAGTCCCTGGCTATCAATTTTTAATAAAAATCATTTTGAAAATATTTTTAAAGACTTTAATCAAGCTTATAGTGTGAATTCGGTGATCTTATAGAGGCCAATTTTTAATAAAGTTTGACTTCAATCATATTTCAAGAGAAAGCCACGTAGGTAGACACATCAATTTCAAAGGGTTCATCACCAAAACCATAGCATGGATAAGTCATTGCCAAGGTGGTCATAAAGTTGATTATGAATCTTTTTACATACCAAAATGAACCATTAAGGAGCAATCCACACTTGAACAAGATCATAATAGATTGATCTAACTATTGTAACTACTTTGATGCCAAAATTTAGTATTCAAATGACTTAATCCTACCATTGTAACTATAAATAACATTAATGTAGACCAAAATAGATTGAAAAAGATTGATAACATTGTTATGGCCACCTTCTAGAAGTAATCTTAGGCATTATGATTTTTTATAACAACATCAATGCTAGATGATTAGAAATTTTGATCATTATGCTCCTTTCTCCATCCTTTTATGAATTTATCCCCATTTATCTCATCCCTTTCTATTATAAATACAAGTTTCTAAGTCTTAAAAATGATCCCTCTCTTTGGCATGAATAGACTCTGCCAAGATTTGTACTATAACACTAATTTGATGCAATAAAAGACTAAATTCCTCTATTTTACAAGCTAAGTTAAAGTATGTCTTATGAATTTATTGATGTGGTTAAGTTAACATATTTTTTATTTTCCTCTATCTAAGTTCCCTCACCTTCATGCACTATTTTGGTAGTTCTCATAAGTCATTATAAGTTTATATATAGTCTGTTGGCTAGTGTGGAAGTGGACAACTACCCTTTCATGATAGGTTGATATCTAGTCAATGCCTTGTTATGAAATACTTATGTTAAATATGATCAAAGAGTGAATGAATTTATGTTTATCAATCTTAAATATATCCTATAGTGTGTCCTATATAAATATAAGGATCAAAATATCTAGTGCATCACCTCATTTTTACATGCTTTTATGAAAAATTATCAATATCTCTCCCTTTCCCAAATAAGAAGCTAGTTTAGGTTTAGTGTAGGTGATAGAACTAAAAGGAATCAAAAATTATATAGAGGTCTAAACGAAGATTAGGTGACTCAAAACCTAGGGTCATTCCCATGTTGGACTAGGTCTAAGTAAGAGGACCTAAATAATCCCCTTCTCAGCTAGGGTATAACCTAAGATGCCAATAGGTCTGGCACACCTAGTGGGACCCATTATCCTCAGCATAACTAAAATTTAGAGATAAGGGGAATCATCTATATTAAAAAATGAGATCCATCATCATTAGGATCTAAAGATATTTAAAGTTTCAGAGTTTATAACACCATCTAGACATTATTCTCATGCCAAAAGTTACTACAAGGTCAGCTAGTAAAGATATTCCCCTTAAATTTATTAAGCTACTTTTATGTCATACAATAAACCAAGATTTATTAGGATAAGACCTTATACCCAAAATAAGTATTCATTTCTTGTTCATAATATTGTCCTAAGTATTGCATTCCCCATTACCTAGATGGCCATTACAAATCAATTATTTGTCCTATTTAATAGAGGTAGTCCAATGGATTTAGCCCACTTTGATGGCATTCTAGTATTTGACCTTAAAATTATTCCATTATTATTAGGAGAAGATAAAATAGCTACTATTGGGAATATTTAGGATGTTGCCAACCTTTGTTTAGTTCACAATGTTATCTAGGATAATGTAGCTATTAGACTACTTATTAATGTATTTCCATGGAAATATACTGATCTCAAGGGATTTAACCCAAGTCTATCTCAACACACCATTGAGCTAGAATTTGAAACTAAGACAATAAGACAAAGATAAAGGCTTATTAATCCTAAGATTAAGCCTTTTATGAGAGATAAGCTTTATAATCTCATTGAGTCATCTATTATATTTCCAATCAAGCACTCAACTTATGTGAAAAACCTTGTTCTAGTATAGAAAAAGAATGGTGAAATTAGACTATGTGTTGACTTCCATGACATGAATAAGTCTTCCCTTAAATACCACTATCCACTACCATATATGGAATAAATTTTATAATTATTTGTAGGTTCACAAAGGTTCTCTTTGTTGGATGGTTGTAGTGGTTACACCAACATTTTGGTCAAGTAAGAAGACCAATTCAAGGTATCCTTCACCATAAAGTGGGGGACATTTGCATATAGGAAGATGCCCTTTGGTCTATTAAATGTTGGAAAAACTTTTTAGAGAGCCATGGATATGGAATTCTAGGGCCTTCTTAATAAATTTGTGTTGGTCTATTTATATTATGTAACAGTTTTCTCAAAGGATGAAAGTGAGCACATAGTTCACCTTGAGCAAGTGTTTCAAAGGTGTAGGTAATTTGAGGTATCCCTGAATCCCCAAAAGTGTGTCTTCTTAGTTCATGAAGGTAAGATCCTTAGAAATATAGTTTCAAGTCATGGTTTAAGCATAGATCCTAGAAGAATAGCTTTAATTCTTGCACTTTCCTTACCCAAGCATAAAAGAGATTTGAAAATTTTCTTAGGAGAGATCAATTTTATCAGAAGATTCATCTTAGATTTTTCCACTTTAGCTAAGGAAAAGCCCTAAAATGGTATATAAATCTCCCATTAACTTCCCTATCTACCTAGGATGAGTTAGGTACAACCTTAGTTAGATAATTTTAGGATAAATCTGATGACCTATCTTTAGTTGAATAGCTAACTAACATAAAGAGATATCTTCATGAGTGCATGTCTATTTTAACCTTAGATTCCAAAAGACATGGACTAGAATTCTTACATTGATTAGGCCATCCCCTAAATATGCCTTCTTGTATTATTTAAGAGCCCTAAATTTTGATATTAGTGTGATGATACACTCCATGGGTGGTAATACCTTGCCAAATGCTTATTGGGTTTCAAAACGAGCATAAAATAGTTTGATACAAGTTAGTAAGATTACTTCAAGGAATCCAATGCCTATATTCCTAGAGTTTTAATCTATTCCACCCCATCAAGCTCCTGGGATTCCATCATTAGCCCCTATGACACCTACTCAAGCTCAAGTTACATCCCCTTTTAGTCAAGCCAATAATCTTGGTGAGTTGAAAAGTTTGATTCAAGCGTTTAGAAATGAAATAGTACAACTCAAGAGGAAATATTATTGGACTAATAGACATATCAATAAAAAAATCACTACTTATCATCCCTTCAAATATCAAAAGACTCCTTATCAAGGTTTTAGAGAAAATATACCGCCCTACCAAGCACAAAGACCCATAGTTCTAGTTAAACCATATGCATCTCTTGATCCTAATACACCTTACACATCAAAATTTATTATTCCCACACCACGTCAAAATAATTTATTCATGACTCAATTTGGTATCCCTCAAACCTTATTGATGCTCAGGAATAAGCCTTGGTATCATAAAACATTATTATGCCACAAATGACACAAAAGGAGGTTTTTATTTAAGGAGGTCAGTATCAAGGGAAAATTTGGTACCCCAAGGAGAGGCTAAATAATTTTAATGGCATCCTAACACCATTAATGTTAATTAGTAAATGGATGATTATGTTGATTTCAATCATGGTGGTGAGACTAATAGTTCAAGAGGTTAAGTTGTAGTTATAGCTAGAGATAAAAGAAGAGTCATTGATTAGGCTCAAGATGTGACTAATGTTTCAAGTAATCCTAATGTTTTTTCCAAGATTACCAAAGATCAACATACTACCCTTATAATAAAAAAATAGAATGTAGAGGCTGTGAAGGTCCCTCAAATACCTCTAGTCCATGGACAACCAATGGTTCAAAAGGTGTAGCCAAAGGTTAGTGGATATTTATTCATTATAGTAGAAAAAATGAAGAAATAAAATGTTATAATTATCATGTGTGATTCCCTTGATATTCTAGGAAAAAAATATATGCTCATCTAAGAGCTTCTAGCTCTCAAGGTGTCTCTAGAACTAGCTGAGAAATAAGGAGTTGTCCTAATGAATTCAGACTAACCAATGAAGCATCAAGTACACTACGTATAAAAAATGGAAAATGAGGATAAATATGAGGTATATTCAAGTAAAAATCCTCCCTTATACCTCTTTTTTATAGTTGGTGACTATTTAGTTCATAACTATATGGTGGATAGTGGAGCTAGTAATACTATCATGCTTATGCAAATTGCAAAAAAAATTGGTCTTGTCTATGAACCAACTATTAAATGAGTATTTAAATTGGATGTTTTAATAAAAAATATAACAAGATTCATTAAATATATTAATTTAACATTACATGCTTTCCGTAATGTTACCATTCAGTAGGATGTAGTTGTGGTGGACTTGCCTTCCTACTTTGCCATGTGTCTATCAAGAGACTTTACATCAAATATTAGAGGATATTTATTAGTTTAATGAACATATTTGATATTTAATACCAATTATGGTACCAATATAGCTATACATTTTTAACCCATTACATGTTTCCATTTGGATCCATGCATGCCAAGTGTTTTAAAATCCAATTACCTCATCTCAAATGAGGTGATAAAAGATAATGTAGAGGAAACTAAATTAACTTTAGATGGGATTCTATATTTTTTTCTTGATGAGTGTGCTTATATCTCATATTAATATTATCCTTATAATATAATTTAATAAGAAGGACTTGGTGTTTATTTCTTACATGATAAAGATGTACCAATTCTATCCTTGATGAAGGATGATGAGTCTAGTGATGATCTTTGGCAATTATACTTTGAGGGGTCAAGGAGAAAACATGGTACCAAGGCTAAAATTATGTTTATTTATCCATAAAATAAAAGGTACTTCTCATATTTTTATTTTAATTTTTTTTTCAAATAATTCTTCTAAATATGAGGCACTAGTTCATGGTTTACAATGGGCTAGAAAGATGAAAATCAATGCTTTACAAGTATTTGGTGATAGTGAACTTGTAATTCACCAAGTGATAGGTCTTAATATAGGAAAAAACCTATTTAAAAATTATTATAATCATAGGGTATGGGGCTTACTTGAAGAGTTTCATGCCTTCAACATGTAGGCAATAACAAGAGATGAAAACAAACATGTAAATAGGTTGGCTACCATTAGGGCACAATTTAGTATCCTAATTGATGTGATAAGTGAAAAGGTCCAATCACACATTAAGGTGATTATAATTCCTTATATTCTAAATAAAAATGATAATTTTCAAGTGTTTTAAGATGATAATTAGATTGTTAGGCTCTTTCAAGAAGAGGCTAAGTTTTTCTCAAGAAATTAGTCAAAGTACTTATAGTAGTATGGTGATTAGATTATGTAACTGAAAACAAACAAGTTACCATAGTATTGGTCACACTTGAGAACATATCTAGTGGTGATGATGATTTGAGGAAGGAAAAGTTATCTTTATCAACAAATGAAGAACACCATGCCAATGTGGAAGTTTTACCTAGTAAGAACTTAAAGTTGGGTAAAATATGCACATATTTAGAAAAGGAAGCTTTCATTAAGTTATGTGCAAGTTTTGTTGATGTATTTCCATGGAAATATACTAATCTCAAGGGATTTAACCCAAGTCTATCTCAACACACCATTGAGCTAGACATTGAAACTAAGCTAGTAAGACAAAGACAAAGGCTTATTAATCCTAAGCTTAAGCCTTTGATGAGAGATGAGTTTTCTAATCTCATTGAGTAAACTATTATATTTCCAATCAAGCACTCAACTTGTGTGGCAAACCTTGTTGAAATTAGACTATGTGTTGACTTCCATGACCTGAATGAGGCTTCCCTTAAAGACCACTATCCATTACCATCTATGGAAAAAAAATTATAATTGGTTGTAGGTTCAGAAAGGTTCTCCTTGTTGGATGCTTATAGTGGTTACAATAATATTTTGGTTAAGGAAGAAGACCAATTCAAGGTATCCTTCACCACAAAGTGGGGGCCATTTGCATATAGGAATATGCCATTTGGTCTATCCAATGTTGGAAAAACTTTTTAGAGAGCCATGGATATGGAATTCTAGGGCCTTCTTAATAAATTTGTGTTGGTCTATTTAGATTATGTAACAATGTTCTCAAAGGATGCAAGTGAGCACATAGTTCACCTTGAGCAAGTGTTTCAAAGGTGTAGTAAATTTGGGTTATCCCTAAATCCCCAAAAGTGTGTCTTCTTAGTTCATGAAGGTAAGCTCCTTATAAATATATTTTCAAATCATGGTTTAAGCATAGATCCTTGAAGAATAGCTTTAATTCTTTCACTTTCATTACCGAAGCGTAAAAGATATTTTTAAAGTTTCTTAGGAGAGATCAATTTTATCAGAAGATACATCATAGATTTTCCCACTTTAGCTAAGCCAATTACAACCATGCTACAGAAGAATAAAAAATTTAGTTGGTCCAAAGAAGGAGTAAGGAGTTTTGAGGAAATTAAGAAATCCATGGATAGTTATCCTATGTTCATGAACCTAGATTTCTCAAAGGACTTCATTATGTACACCTATGATAACATTGACACCATTTCAAGCATTCTTATTTAGTAGAACCATGAGGCCCTAGAGTATCCAATAGCTTTCTTCACTCAAGGATTGGAAAAATATGAAACAAGGTACTATTTTATTAAAAAACATGTAATTTTAGTCATAGGTCTCTCAAGAAATTTATATACTTATCTAACAATAAGATACACCTAATGGTTGCACATCCAAGTGTCAAGGAGTTTCTCTTGAATGAGGACATAAGTGAGAAAAGATTTGTTTGGATAATAAAGGTAATGGAGTATTATGTGGTGATAAAAGTCATAAAGATGATTAGAGGTAAAGGACTTTGTGAGCATATAACCCAAGACTTATAAGAAGCTAATGAGGTGGTTATGGTGTCAAATGATGAAGAAGTTGTAACTAATCATACCTCACCTTATAACTGGTATCATGATTTGGTAAGATATCTTGAATATGGTTTTTATCCCTCTCACCTAACCCCTCCAAAAAGAATATATTTTAGATTGAAATCCATTCCATTTATTCTTGTAGATGGTGTTTTGTTAAATAAAGATATCAATGGCATGTTTTTAAGATGCATTGAACAACATCAAAAGGAAAGGTTGCTTGAAGATTTTTATGATGGACATGGTAAAGGGAATTATTTAACAAGGACCATAGCCCATAAGATCATGAGAGGTGGGTATTATTAGACAAGATTATTTGGTGATTATCATGCATGTGCTAGGAAATGCAGATAATGTGTTATCTTTGTAGGAAAGTTGAAAGTTGCATCCTTAACTCTCCAACCAATTATAGTGGATTAAACCCTTGTCCAATGGGAATTGGAATTTATTAGTCTCATTAACCCTCCTTGAATCTTGGGTCATAAATGGATACTAAAAAACATAGATTACTTTACTAGATGGACATAAGTAGTGGCATTGAAGGAAGCAAATGAAAACAATGTTCTAGATTTCTATGAAGGTTTGCTTACTATGTTTGGAGTCCCTTCAACTATTATTTTTGACAATGGTATGGTCTTTGTGTGTATTAGGATCAATATATCAGATATGTTGACCAAATGTAACATTTATTCAAATTGGGAAAATCCTTACATATTGAAACTTTTTCAAAGGTTTCTATATGTCTAATAGGGTTTCATGTCTGTCTAAACATCTCACCTATGCTTGTTCTAACCTTGGTGTAAGCCTATACTCCTTATACTTGTCTATTCAACCAAAGTCAACTCTATTCAAACATGGTCAAAGGCTCAAATTATTTTATAAATTTTCTAATATGGTCATTTAAATGTTTTAAATTGTTCCTATGTCATAAATTTTTCCTTTACTATGTTTTTTATGCCAAAAGTGCCTTCTGTCACATTTTTAGCTCATTAAATGACTTGTATAGATTGGTTATAGAAGGAAAGTTATCACCAAGCAATTTTTAAATGTGGATAAGGTTAGAGTATGTTATTAAGTAGCTATGGCAATCAAGAAGTAGTTTCATGTATGAAAATAGGAATACATCTTCTAAAATAACCCCTTAATGGCACTTGTACAGACTTAGTGAGCTAACCTTCAGCTTAAAACATGGTAAAGTGTCTCTTCAAATCTATAAGGTCTCTTCCACACCTAGTGTGTATATATTTCATTAGATATATCAATTTTTTCTTTTACTCCTTATTTCTTGCCGTTGAAAGCTAAGAAGAGTCAATTTCAAATGCTTGGTACAGTCTATACAAGTGGAGTTGGGAGGAGTGTTGTTGGGGATTGAGAGGAGTCTTAGTCAGATTAATTTTAATGGAAACAAGTTTTAGTTTCATGGTGCCTCCTTTATGAACCACTGGTAAGAAGCTAAGTAACTTTTTATACACTCACATCCATGAGATGTCCTTGTTTGAGCTTATTTTAGAGTATTTTTCTTTGTTTTGATAATTTGGGATGTTTTATAGGTTATATAATACCTTTACATTTTTTTCATTATCTTATTAATTTTGGAGACCTCAAGAACTCAATAGGCCTCTTCTAGTCTTGTTTGTGTTTGCAAATTGTCTACTCTTTTCATCTATAGGTAGGTGATTTCTATGTGCAGGAAGGTGTTTTAAAGTTGATTTAAAAGTTTTTTTGATATATTTTATCCAATTTAGGGTTTAAAATTAATTTTGGGTGTTAGGAGGCTTTTAACAAACTTTTCTTTCTTAATTCCATCCTTTCTACCTATATACAGTCAAATGCATATCTTCCGGTGGCTTAAGAAGAGAGTATGGAGGTCATTTAGTGACCTCGAGGCATTTAAGGAACTCTTAATTTGACTTTATATTGTGTAATAGCATGTTATACTTGTTGATGAGGATGATTTTCTAAGTGAATAATGAAGGATATCTTCAAAGATGATAAGACCGAGACTCAGAACCCTGATCTCATTTTTGTTAAAATAGAGCTCCTAGCTCTTTTAGATTGATTTTGTAGCAATGCCATATTGTCATTTGGTCACTTATTGTTAATTATATTTATATAATCTAACATGTAAAATATTTATACATATTTTTAAAGGTAGATACATAAGGTAAGGTTATTTTTGAAGATCTCAAAGATGACCCCAAATATACTGTGCGCAAGCAGAAAGATCTATAGTTCCAAGTTGAAAAGGATATATTTGTCACTCAAAGTTGTAACTTAGCCTTAAAATCATGATTAAATGATTAAAATAGATGAGATAAATTTTATGACTCAATATAACCAAAAGATAATATGATTTACATGTATTTACCTCACACACTCACCCTTACTTCATAAAGATGAACTCAATAAGCACCTACAATAGGTTATGATACAGTCAACCCAAGCTTTATGCCTTTTGATGTTTTGAGATCCTAAAAAGTGAGTATAGGTTCAAGTGTTAATTTTTTTGGTAAAAAAGGGAATTCAAGGAAGATCCACACTTATTATGAACAAGCTCAATTGGGGCTAGTACACCTATATGTAGGAGTCAAATACTAGATGTCTCAATGAGAGGGGCAGAAAACAAAAAGGTTGATTATTTTGAGTTAGGTATGACATAAAAATGGTTCAAAATGAATATATAAATAATAAAATGATCCTTTTTGAATCTATGGGAGTTTTTAGTCACTATGTATAAACCTCAAACAAGCATAAACAAATACAGGTTTATATCCAAATGAAGTATAGTCATTCAATCAAGCTCAGTCTTAAGGTGTCATAGATGAAAAGATGACATGAACATGAAGGGAATTTATTATTTAACATTGAAAATTTCCAAGGAAGTATCTAAGCACATGTTCAGATTCTAAGAGGCTATAAATGAACCTATAGGTGTGCCCCCAAGGAGCAAGAAACATAATCAAAGGTTATGCTTAGTTCATATTAGGGAAAAGTATAAAAAGTGTATATATAGAAGTTATAATGATGAATTGAGTTTATAATCACCTTAATTATGAATATAAGGACCCATTTAAGCTATAGGGGATGTAGAACAACCTTACATAGTGTTTTAGAACCATATTTTTATTAACAATAAGGTCTAAGTAAGCAAGGGTAAGATGGACATGGACTTGCCTAGGAAAGGAGTTAAAGTGATTAACAAAATTAAGGTCTCACCATGACATCCATGACATTAAGAGGTAATATAATCTATAATGGAAATAATATATAAATTAAAGATCCTTCAATCCTAAAAAACATGGTCCACTATTGGAGCTTCTCACACACAGTCCTGGTGTATGGAGAATAGTTTAGGGATTTAAGCATTTGGAAGGTTAAATGACCAATTTAAGAGTTTAAATATTGTGAATAAAACCCATAGGACCTAGGTAATCACTTAAAACATTCATCATTATTTGAGAAGGAAGGTAAGTACCCCTTATTTTGTCTTAGATAGGTGGCACTTTTCCCTTGCATAAAGCCTACAAGTTTTGAAATTGAAGATGAAGGATGATCTAACAGGTAAATATACCTTGAAATATGATTTTATAAGTTTAAATAAATCTGAAAAAACATGGGAAACAAATTATAAAATTTTGAAACCAGATAGGGTAGTCCAAACTTCAAGGTTTACAGGTAAACCTAGCTAAGCATGATCAAGCCTAACCCCAAATAGAAAGTCATTTTCAACTCCAACCTTGGGAAATAATTATAATTATTTGGAGAAAATTAATTGGGATAATAATAATGTGTTTAAACCATCTCATAAGTATGGAGGGTCATCAAAAAGGTTTGAACAACAAAGTTGTAGGTAGTGCTTACTAGACCTAGTCTAGGCCTAGCACCTAAAAGTAGTCCATCATCATTATTAGGACTAAAAAAACATTAAGACCATGTGAGACATGTTTATTATAGGATAAAAAAGGTGATTCAACCTTAAATTTTCATAAAAAAAATCATCAAGAAACCATCTCTTGGATTTAAAACACTCAAACCCTACAAAATACATAGAAAAGACACAAGTGACAATCTTGAGATGCTTAGAACATTCATGAAAATTTGCATTGAGATATAATGTGTTTAGTAATGTTAAATATGGTCCTTAATATTCCCTCAATTTCATTATTTCACTACTTAAATGTGTATTCTCTATGAATAAATACTAAGACTAAATACCTCCCTAAAACCCTTACAAACCCCAACTACGACTTGATTGGGAAGATAAGGCAAATGGAGAATTAAAATGAAGTGTAAAGGCCATAAAAATTATTTGAATCTTTATATGACTCTCTAGGGACCTGTTACATGTGACTAAGGTGTACCCTACCTATACAAATGGTGTATAATAGGGATTTTCTTGATATATTTATGTGTTTTGTAGGTATGGGAATATTTTTAGGATGAAATGAATTTTAGGAGAGATATTAGGAATTTTTATAAGTCTATATTATCATTAATTGAGTTATAAAGTATCATAAGGGTGTCTACTATCTTCTTCATCTTAGCCAGTCATAGTGAGAAAGCAGTGAACACTTAGTGAAAATGGTAAAACTCTAATTGGGAAGACTTTTAAGGTTTGATTCAAGAATTTTATGAATTGGAAACTCTTGAAAGTTATCATTAATCCTTTTTCTTGGATTATTTTATATAATTGGAATAATTTTGTGTGCCAAGTGTGAGAGGTGCATGAGAGAGAGAGACATTTATAACTGTTAGAGATGATTTCTCATGGACAAAAGGATATGAATGGTTTGAGACCATTCCAATGCATGTCATGGATTTTTAGTAACCCATCCCCTTCATATAAATCATCATAAATGACCTAATTAGTGATGAGGTAGTCTAATGAAGGCAAATCATTGAGACAATTTCTTATGCAAGCAAGAGAGAATCTATGCCACATATAGAGGAGTTAGACAAGTTTGAGAGATATTTGTCCTTTTTTTTATTTTATAACCTACCTAATTATTTATTCCATGTTTTTTTAACTCTTTATTATTGTTTTAAAAGTGTCCTAGTGACTCTTGAGCTTCACCTTCTCTCCCTTCTCTCACATTTGCTATATATGCTAGCCTTTTTGGCTATTTTATAGATCTCTCCACCTAAGTATGGTGAATCCCTACTCAATTTTTTCCTTGAAATAATAATGAATGTTTTTTTTACCTCATTCATGACTTCATGGAGTGAATTTTATGGTTTTTGGTCTTGGAAAAGTGTATTTTACTTACCTTGACATGTTATCCTTCCTAGTGCCTTCTGTAGCTTCAAATATCTCTTTTGTAGGTTAGTAATAAGTGTATAATATGGATTGAAGGTATAGTTAGTAGATTATTATTTAGTGTTTCTATAATAACTATTGTCTAAGTCCTCATAGCTAAATCTCTCTTCAAGACCCCATGCTTGAAACATTGATGTAGAAGAGGAGTGTTTAATTGGATGAAGTGTATGTGTGGAATTCACTTTGGTTACAAGTGCATTGTAAGTGGTGTGAGTATACCATATATTTGGTGTATAAAATCCCATAATTTAGATTTATTTTCATTTATCTCTCTCCATTTTCACCCCCTAAAGTTAGTAGTAGGTTCAATCCTAAGTGGTACATCAAGGGAACTAGCCTTAACTAGAGACTCACCTCAAATTTGTACCATCCACATCCTTGAGGTGTTTCCATTATACCACTTGAATAATGAGAGTTGAAACATCTCCTTAAGGGGTAAATTTCAAGTGATAGTAGTTTTTGGCATGTCTGGTGGGACTAAATAGTCCATTCCTTGAGGGGTTTTGGTGTTCTCCTCAATATATTATAATGCCTTTAGAGGTAATTTAATTAAGCACTAATGGAAAATCCAAGAATACATATACTATTTAAGTATTCTAAGTACTCTAATTGAAGTTATTTTATTATCCTATATAATTCTCATGAATTATTAATGGATAATTTTGATGTTGACTTTGTCTTGACATAAGTTGGTGAGACATATCCATCTTTGCCTATCCCATATCCATATGAACAAGTCCTTGGTTAGTCTTATCAATCCCAATATGACCATATTTATTGCTAATATGATTGGAATCAATCTTATAATTAGACCTCAAAAGCTTATGATTCACCTATTTCCTCTCCAAGTCACTCCATTGTAAGTTTCAAGAAGACTCTCATTAGCTATAAAGACTATATTGTAGACCTTGATACTAGAAATGGTTGTGGTCAAGTCATCCCTAGTTATTGTGTCAAAAGTGCGAGGGATGTTCTAAAGGTATTCAACAGAGAATGGATGCCCATTGAGAAACCTAATTGGAAATGTCTTACGGGTGAAATTATTTATGTTTGTGACCTAATTTTCTACATAGAAGAGATGTTGAAAGCTCATGAACCAACTTAGTATTCATAGCTCTAATATACCCCACATCATCCTTCAAGTGTGTCAACTATACCCATTAAAAATTTGAATCCAATTATGCTTCAAAATGCCCCAAGTCCTTCATGTATTCCCCAAAGTTTCACTTTTTAGAAGTCCATCCAAGAGAGTAGCCAAAGGAAGGAGGACACCATTTTTGAGCAATATGATCCATCTTACAACCATCTTGGAGAAGATTTTGAGAAAGGAAGATTCAGGTTTGAGGCCCATCTTAAAATGAAGATTGAGTAGGAAAACCAAAATTTGACACAATCCATCATGCAAGTAGAAAATGATGTTTATAAGCCTACCTTCCCAAGTTGGAGATAATATGGTAGTCCCAAGGAAACCTAAAGTTTCTTAGGCCTATCATTTACCTCTCCATTTGTATCTCAGCCCCATGAAGAACTCTCTAAGCCTAGCTTCCCAAGGTGGAAAGAATTTGTGGCATCTTATGGAAATAAGGATAAAAAATGTCTAATTGGATAATTTGGAAGTGAAAATAAACTTGAACCTAATCATTTTCATCCCACCATTCCTCAAGAAGAATTTTACCCTTCATCTCAATTTCTTTCTAATTCCTTTCCCAATGAAGATCCTATCTCCCCCTAAGAGAAGCTATTTCAAGAAAGCCTTTCCAAAAGATTTGAGGAGTTGGAACTCAAAATGTATAATATCTCATCTATGCAAGGAAAGCTTGAAGCAAATTAAGTCATTGAAACTAATATGGATTAGTTGATTGAGGAGAAATTAGATTCTAATAGTGACGAATAGATTGCTCCTTGGAATCATTCTTGGGATAAAATTCCCAGTTTTGAGATGCCTATTATTGGCAACACTAAGAGGGATAAGGATAAGTATATTTCATATTGGATTGATGATGAGGAAGATATGACTCCTTGTGAGGAAAAATTAGATTGTGATGATGGGGAAGAGGACCGTGTAGTAAAGAAGAAGTTTTGAAAGAAGTTAATTTAGATTCCAAAGAAGAAGAAGAAGTTTATTTTATTGTTCCCTTTCTTGATGCTAATAAAAAAAAGGATGATGAGTTGTGGTAGAGATTTAAAGACATATGAAATTAAGTTAAAGGTTTAATGGGGCCTACAATTCTTTGGAGCTGACTACAAAACATGGTAAACAAGATGATATGTTTCAAGAAGAAGACATGTAGAACACATATATGCAAATGTTTAAATAATATGAAGATAGTGAGAAAGAAAGACTCAAAATAACACAAACACAAGCTATTAAGGAACAAGTATGTGTTGAGAGGTATCATCATCAAGAGGCTCTAAACCATGATGGATTAATCCATGATGACTATGAATCTTTTGAAGAACGTTTTAAGATTGATTTTAGAACCACATGTGAAGTTGATCCTACAGACATCAAGAATAATTTTTAACATGAAACAATCCTATAATACCATGATACAAGACTTCTTGAAGGGTTTGAAGAAGTTGTAATAATAAAAAATAACAATGAAGCCTTTCCAGAGGACAAAGACATTCAAGAGGTTGTCCCATTCATGGGAATGCAACTATGTCATGATGAGACAAAGGAGCAACAGTATGAGGTATCTTTACAAGGTAAAAATGAGTTCATTTACCTTGGAGACTTTTTTGAGATGACTCCATCTCAAGACATGCCAAGCTAAGGAGCAAGAAATAAGCATAAGTCATCTAATACTACATCAAAAAGCAAGCATGATTGGTACCTTCATTCATCTCATGAGTAAGGGGATTAAAGATACTTTCCTTTTGATATAATAAGGGAGGTATGTTTGGTTGAATTTACATAATTAGTTTTTTTTGTATTATGTCTTATGTTCCCTAAGTGCTTAGTAGCACAAGTGTGCCTTTGCTTTGTCTGTTTCCTCAGTCTTGGTGTGTGTTGTCTTTCCTTTGTGTGTTTTGAGGTCAATAAACTATCTTTTTAGTTATTTAAAGGTCTGATCCTATTGTTTTAGATTGAATTTGACTACCTTGACCCTTTTATGTGATAAGCTTACTGGTCCTTAACATAGGCAAGCATGTTACCCCTAGGAATTTCCAAAAGTGTTGACCAGATTTGAGTTTTAGTCAAATTAGGTCAACCCCTACATATTTATATTTTTTAAAAGGTTATTTTATGCATAATATAGTTTCATGTGTGTTTAAACATCTCACCTATCCTTGCTCTAACCTTGGTGTAAGCCTATCCTCTTTGTACTTGTCTAGTCAACTAAAGTCAACTCTAGTCAAACATGGTCAAAGGCTCAAATTATTTTATAAATGTACTAATATGGTAATTTAGGTGTTATAAATTGTTAATATGTCATAATTTTTCCCTTATCTATGTTTTTAATGCCAAAAGTGCCTTTTTGTCACATTGTTGGCTCATTAAATGACTTGTACAGATTGGTTATGGAGGAAAATTTGTCACCAAGTAAGTTTTCAACATGTATAAGGTATTAATATGTTAGTAAGTAGTTATATGTTATCCAATAATCATTTTCATTCATGAAAATAGGGAAAAATCCTCCAAAACAACCCCTTAATGGTTCTTGTATAGACTTGGTGAGCTCACCTTTAACTTAAAAAGTGGGAAAGTGTCTCTTCAAATCCCTAAGGTCTCTTACATGCCTAGAGTGTAGATATTTCATTAGATAAATATTTTTTTTCTTTTTTTTCCTTCTTTCTTGCTTTTATAAGCCAAGAAGAGTCAATTTAAAATGCTTGGTATAATCTGTATAGGTTGAGTTGGGAGGAGTAATCTTGGTGGTTAAGTGGAGTCTTTGTCAAATTCATTTTCATGGCAATAAGTTTTAGTTTCATGGCTCCTCTTTTATGAACCATTTTTAAGAATCCATATAGCTTTTTATGCACTCACATCCATGAGGGGTCCTTATTTAAGCCTATCTTTGAATATTTTGCTTTGTTTTGACAAGTTAGGATGTTTTATATGTTGTCTAATGCCTCTCCAAAATTTTTTCATTGCCTTCTCAGTCTTGGAGACCTCAATAACTCAATAATTCTCTTCTAGGCTTGTTTGTGTTTATAAATTGTTTGCTCTTTTCACCTACAAGCAAGTATTTTCCATGTGGAGGAAGGTGTTTTGAAGTTTATTTCAAATTTTTCTTGATGGATGTTATATAATTGAGGGTTTAAAAGTGAATTTGGGGTTTTAGGAGGCTTTTAACAAATTTTCTTGCTTAATTCCATCTTTTCTACCTATATACAGTCAAATGCATATCTTTAGGTGGCCTGAGCAGAGAGTATGGACATCATTTAGTCACCTAGAGGCACTTAAATAACTCTTAATTTGCCTTGATATTATATAATATCATGGTATAATTATTGATAAGGGTGAATTTACAAGTGAATAATGAAGGATATCTTCAAAGATGATAAGACTGAGACTCAGAACCCTAATTCTTTTTTGTCAAAACAGAGCTCTTGACTCTTTTAGTTGACTTTGTAGAAATGTAATATTGTCATTTGGTCACTTATTGTTAATTATATTTATATAATATAACATGGAAAAAAATTATGAATAGTTTGAAAGGTAAATACCTAAGGGAAGGTGGTTTTTGAAGATCTCAAAGATGGTCCCAAATGCTCTATGAGCAAGCAGAGAGGTCTATAGTTCCAAGCTCAAAAGGATATCTTTGTCACTCAAAGGTGTAACTTATCCCTAACATCATGATAAAATTATTATAATATATGAGATAAATTTTATGACTCAATATCACTAAAATAGAATATTATTTTCATGTATTTACCTCACACACTCACCCTCAGTCTGTAAAGATGAACTCAATAAGCAGCTACAACAAGTTATGATACAATCAACCCAAGATTGATGCCTTTTGATGTTTTGAGATCCTAAAAAGTGAGAATAGGGTAAATTTTTAATTTTTTGGCTAAAAATGAAATTCAAGGAAGATCCACACTTGTTATGAACAAGCTCAGTTGAGGTTGGTACACTTACAAGCAAGAGTCAAAGACTAGATGTCTCAATCAGAGGGGTAGAAAGCAAAGAGGTTGATTATTTTGAGTTAGGTATGACATTAAAATGGTTACAAATGAATATAAAAATAAAAATAAAATGATAATTTTGGACTCTAGGGGAGTTTGTAGTCACTATATACAAACCTCAAACAAGTATACATAACTATAGGGTTCTGTCCAAAAGAAGCATAGTCAGTCATATCAAGCTCAGTCTTAAGGTCTCATAGATGAGAGATGACATGAGAATGAATTTAATTGATTAGTAAAAATTTAAAATTTCCAAGTAAGGATCTAATCACGTTTTCAAAGTCAAAGAGGCTACAAATGAACATAAAGGTATGCCCCCAATGAGCAAGAAACATAGTCAAAGGTTATGCTCAATTCCTACTAGACAAACCTATAAGAAGTATATATATATAGAAGTTATCCTGATTAAGTGAGTTTATGATAACCTTAATTATGAAAATAAGGACCTCAATAAGTTATATGGGATGTATAACAATCTTACATATGGTTTTATACCCTTGTTTTCACTAATAGTAGGGTCCAAACAAGCAAGGGTAAGATGGACATGGACTTTCCTAAGAAAGGAGTTGAAGTGATTAACAAAATTAGTATCTCAACATTAAATACATGAAATTATGAGGTATTATAATATATAATTGAAATAATAGATAAATTAAAGAGGCTTCAATCATGCAAAACATGGTCCACTATTGGAGCTTCTTACAAACAGTCCTGGTACATAGAGAACAATTTTGGGATTTAAGCATTTGGAAGGTCAAATGACCAAATTAAGAGTTGAAATATTGTAAAAATATCCCATAGGACCTATGAAATAAATTTAAACATTAATAATTATCTAAGAATACATGGAAGTACCCCTTGTTTTGTCTTAGATGGGGGGCACTTTTCCCTTCCATAAACCTTGTAAGTTTTAGAATTAAAGATAGAGGATGAGCCAAAAGGTATAGATACCTTGAAATATGATTGTAGAAGTTGAAATACATCTGAAAAAACATGGGAAACAAATTATCAAAGTTTTAAACTAGATAGGCTAGTCCAAACTTTAAGGTTTACACGCAAACCTAGCTAAGCATGATCAAGCCTAACACAAAATAAAAAGTCATTTTCAACTCCAGCCTTGGGAAAGAATTATAATGATTTTTAAAAAATTAATGGGGATAATAATAATGTTTTTAAACAATATCAGAGGTATGGAGGGTCATCAACAAGGTCTAAACCATAAGCTTGTAGTTAAGGTTTACTAGACATAGTTTAGGCCTAGTACTTATAAGTAGTCCATCATCATTATTGGTACTAAATAGACATTTAGACCATTTGAGACATGTTTATTATAGGATAACATAGGTTATTAAACCTTAAATTTTCATAAAAATTCATCAAGAAGCCATCTCTTGGGTTGAAAACACTCAAACCCTACAAAATACACAGAAAAGACATGAGTGACCATCTTGAGATGCTTAAAACTTTCGTGAAACATTACATGAAGATATAAGGTGTTTGGTAATTTTAGAGAGTTTTATTAATATGACATAAATGGCATTATTTTATGACTTAAATGTGTATTATCTATGAATAAATTCTAAGACTAGATACCTCCCTAAAACCCTCACAAACCTGAACTAAGATTTGATTGGGAAGATAAGGAAAATGGAGCATCCAAATGTAGTGTAAAGGAAAATAAAATTATTTGAAGATGTATAGGACTCTTCAAGGCCATGTCACATGTGATTGAGGTGTACCCTACTTATACGAGTGATGTATAATAGGGATTTTATTGAATTTTTTTTTTGTGTTTTTAAGGTATGGAGAAGCTTCAAATGATGAAACAAATTTTAAGAGAGACATTAGGAATTTTTATAAGTCTCCATGATCATCAATTGAGGTATAAATTCTCTTAAGGTTGTTTTCTATCTTCTTCATCTTAGTCAGTCATAGTGAGCAAGCAATGAACACTTAGTAAAAATGGTGAAACTCTAATTGGTAATCCTTTTAAGGTTTGATTCATGATTATAATGACTTGGAAATTCTTGATAGGTGTCATTCCTCATTTTTCATGGATTATATTTAATAATTGGAAGAATTTTGTGTGCCAAGTGTGAGGTGCATGACAGAGAGCCATTTGTAACTGTTATAGATGATTTCTCATCGATAGAAGGATATTAATGGTTTAAGAAAATTAAAATGCATTTAGAGGCTTATAATTAACCCCTCTCCTTTATATCAATCATCATAATTGACCATAATTATTGATGAGGTAGTCTAATGAAGACAAATCTTGGAGATAATTTCTTATACAAGAAAGAGTTAATCTATGCCACATATAGAGGAGTTAGACAAGTTTGATAGACATTTATCCTTGTTTTTATTTAAATACCTATCTAATTATTGATTTCATGATATTTTAATTCTTTATTCTTTCTTGAAAAGTGTCGTAGTGACTCTTGAGCTTCACCTTCTCTCCCTTTTCTCACATTTGCTATATATACTAGCTTTGAGCTTACATGTGATTGAGGTATGGTGAAAGGTTGTTGTATGGATCTATCCACCTAAGTATGGTGAATCCATGCTAAAATTTTACCTTAAAATAATAAATAATTATGCTTTACCTCATTCATGACTCCATGAAGTTCATGTTATGGTTGTTGGTTTTGTATAAGTGATTTTTTCTTACCTTGACATGTTATCCTTATTAGTGCCTTGTGTAGTTTGAAATCCCTCTTTTTCAAGTCAACAAGAAGTTTATAATGTGGATTTAAAGTATAGTGAGTATATTATTCATTTTTTTTCTAGAATACACATTATTTAAATCCTCCTAGCCTAAGCTCTCTTTAAGACCCCATGCTTAAAACATTGATGTAAAAGAGGAATGTTTAATTGGATGAAGTGTATGTGTGGGATTCTCATTGGTTCTAAGTGAATTATAAGTGGTGTGAGTAGAAAATATATTTGGTGTATCACCTCCCATATATTAGATTTGCTTTTATTTATATCTCTCCCTTTTAACCCCCCAGATTTAGTAGTAGCTTCAATCCTATGTGGTACATCAAGGGAACTAGCCCTAATCTATAGACTCACCTCAAATTTGGGTCTCCCACAACCCTAAGGTGTTTCCATTATGAAAATTAAACAAGGATATTTGAAACATATCCTTAAGGGGTTCAAGTTCAAGTGAAAATAAGATATTCAACAAGGGATTTAACTCAACACTTCATCAAACTACTACCCCCAAGGAAATGGTCTTATTGAGTTTACTAATAAGAACCTATTGAAGATCATAAGAAGAATAATTGAATATAATAAGAGGTCATGGTATCTCATATTAAATTCAACTCTATGCAATAATAGGATCACCTATAAAATGTCAATATCCAACTCTTCCTACAATTTGGTATATGGTAAAGAAACAACAATGCCTATTTTTCTTGAATTTCCTACCTTAGAACTGATGCATCAACTTGAGTTGTTGGAGAATAAACCTATGGAGATAATTTATGCTAAGCTTACAGAGTTAGAAGAGGAAAGAGACCATTCCATGCTATCCATGGAAATACATAGAGAAAAATTAAAGAGAGCCTTTGATAAATGATCTTCTTTACAAAGTTTTAAAGAAGGAGATTTGGTCCTTAAGTGGGATGAGGACAGAGCTAATCCAAGAAGGCATAAAAAGTTTGACTCTCTTTGGAGTGGTCCATACACAATATAAAACTTAAAATACCACAATTCCTTCCAACTTATAAGGATGGATGGTGAGGAGATTCCTATCCTAGTTAATGAGATACACTTGAAACATTGCTACTAAAGGTTGAGTTCTATGTACATAGTTTGCCTTGGATTTCCTCCAAGTGTTGTCCTGGCACATTACTTTGTTTTATTTTTCTTGGTTTAGTTAGCTTCCTTATTTTTTTTATTATTATTTATTATATTATTAATTCAAAAGGTTTCTTGAAGTCATAGATCAGATTCATCATTATTGGTGAATCTGAGAGTCATGTAAATGGTTTGAGTTCTTAAGCATAGTAGGCATGCTGCCTAACTAAGTTACTAAAGATGTTGGCCAAATATGGCCTACATACCAAAATTTCCCTAATCTTGAATAATAATCTAAGAATGGTCTTGATTGAAGGGTGATCCAATGGTGGAAAGAGTAGATAGATTTCAAGAAAATATCACTTCTCATTTGGTGATCTTAGATAATTAGACCATCATAACACATAATTTAGAAGTAAATAGATTAGTATAGTTTTACATTTGATATACATAATTAAGAGGTTGACTAGAGCCAAAGGAATACATAGACATGATGTTTTTCATACCCTGATCATGCTATACAAATTTCATATTCTAATGAACTTGATATCTCAAGATATAAGGCTTTAAAGATGAATAAGCAGTCTATGATAGGCACATAAACGTCAAGTTAAAGAAGTGTGAAATAGATATTTAAATTAAAATGTTCCAAGGTTGAATGTGTAAGTGAAAAGTGTCTAAATCATATAAGCTTAGAAAAAATCTAATGGTGTGTATGTGAGGATAGTGTTAGTGGATCTCAAATATCTAATGGATCATGTTTGATCATGTATCAAAGATTAATGGTAAGCATCGAGTTAAAAGGTCAGCATGAATGTGGAGCTAACAAGTGTCAATATCTTGAGTGCTTAAATGAATATCTCATGGTGCACATTAAATGATAAAGCTAGTGGGTCCAAGTAGATCAATGACACATGATCCATCATATAAAGTAGATCTAATGGTGAGCGATGGGTCAAAAGGTCAAAATATTTATGGCTCATGTTCATTTGTATAGAGAAAGATCAATAGTGTGGATGAGGTCAAGGAGTCAAAGATATGATAGTAAGTTCCTAAGAATGAATGAATATCTAATAGATGGCATAATTTGAGAAGGCATGGATCAATAATGATGACCTTTATTAAAATTTGATAGCTAGGGACTTCAAATAGAGATCAAATATAGTCTAAGTTAAACTATAGAAAATATTTCAAGAGGAGGCCATAGAGGTAGACATGTCAATTTTAAAGGGTTCATCACCAAAACCAACAACATGGATAAGACATAAATAAGGTGGTATTGAAGCTGATTATGACCCTTTTACATGCCAAAATGAACTATTAGGGAGAAATCCACATCGAAACAAGATCATAACAGATTGATCCAACTATTGTAACTACTTTGACACTAGAATTTAGTGTTTAAATGACTTGATCCTACCATTGTATCTATAAGGAGCATCAATATAGAATAAAATAGATTGAAAAGGATTGATACAATTGTTATGGCCACCTTATAGAAGTAATATTAGGCATTATGATATTTTCTAATGACATCAACGTTGGATGATTGTAAATCTTGGTTATTATGCACCCTACTCCATCTTTCTACATGTTGATCCCCATCTCTCTCATCCATTTATATTATAAATACATGATTCTAAGCCTTCAAAATGATCCCTCTCTTTGGAATGACTAGAATCTACCAAGATTTATACTGTAACACCTATTTGATACAATAAAATACTAAATTTGTCTATTTTGCAAGCTGAGTTGAAGTATGTCTTATAGCTTCATTGATGTGGTCAAGTGAATTTATGTTTTCCTTGCCTCTATCTTATTTTCCTCACCTTCATGTAATGTTTTGGTAGTTATAATAGGTAATTATAAGTGCATATATAGTTTATTATTCAATGTGTAAGTGGATAACTACTCTTCCATGCTAGGTTGATAGCTAGTTAATGCCTTGTGAAATGCTTATGTGTAAGCTAATTAAAGAGTGAATGAATTGATGTTTATCAGTATTTAATGTATCATATAGTTTCTATAGTGAAAATATAAGGATCAAAATATTTGGTGCATAACCTCATTTTTACATGTTTTTATGAATTGTTATCAATATCTCTCCCTTTCCCAAGCAAGAAGCTAGTTTAGGTTTAGCATAGGTGATAGACCCAAAAGGAAGCCAAAAATCTCTTGAGGTCTAACCTAAGATTTGGTGACCCTAAAAATAGGGTCATTCTCATGTTGGATTAGGTTTGAGTAAGAGGACCTAAATAATCTCTTTCTCAATTAGGGTGCAACCTAGGATGCCAACAACTACCAAGCTTATGCCTTCTCACTAGGCTCTACATGCAGATGAATAAGCCATGAAATAGTCTTGAAACCTCTTTTGAAAGCTTATATACCTTTTAAATATGTTTAAATAGTGTCAAATTTATGAAATCTAAAATGAATCATGTTTATAAATCAATCCTAACTTAGAGAAGATAGATGATGCTTACACTTCTAATTGGGGATATATTAGATAATCAGGAACATGACCAATATGGAGATCCACTAGATCCAATTAAGGGATATTTTATCATAATGAACAATAATATAGAGGGTTAAAAATCCTTGAGTCAATAAATATCATTTAATAACCCTACTTAAGCCATATGTTTTCATATTCACTAAACTAATAACAAGTAAAGTCTAATCTATTGCTCACCAAAGCTTGTGGCATAAAGTGGGGCTAATAAACAAAAAAAGTAAACATGAATAAAAGACATATGATCATGTCAATGTATATGGAATCTTAATGCATGGAATGTAAGTAAATTTTCATATCTATCTACTCTTACAAAGGAGGAAAAAAGTTAAGAATACTTACCTTTAAAGATGAACCCATTGAGCCTCAATCTCTCCCTTGGCCAAGGTACTTCGTAATAGGTTGTCCTGGTATGTAAGGATGAAAAATATAAATACTCCATAGGATAAAAAACCTATCAATGCATTCGAAATAATTCTCCACAAGATAAGATCCATATCTCCAAGTAAAGTATCAAAACCTAAGCTTGCTTTTCAAGTAGAATGGTGGATAAGCACTAGTAGATGCACAATATCTCTTACTTATTATTCTATTCTCTAAATAATGGTGAGATGATCTTGTATATAGGAATATTCAACCCTAATCCCTTTCAAAATCTCTAGTTTGTAGAGTTGACCTAGTCGACCAAGTACTATTACAGATAAAAATTCACTAGGTCATATGGTAGGTCAGCCAAGAGCCAACCTAGACCCTAAATGAACTTCACCCATAAGAGTATAGGGTCAACCTAGTTGACCTAGTACTATAAACATTCAAAATGGGTTTTAGGTTAGGAAAATGGTAAATAAAGGTGGTAAATGATTTAGGATTGTATAATAGAGAATAACAAGCTTAGGGATATGATTTTCAAGAGACAAGTGTGTAGATAACAAGTTGTAAAAGGGACAATAATCCTACTAATCACCAATGGTTTTCCCACCCCTTTCCCATGCACTCATTAAGGTATGCACTCAAAGATATTGAGAATCAATGGGTTCTTTCAAGATATATAGTGTCAATAAGTGATAAAAGTTTGAAAATATTATGTGTATACATATGCCCCACTTGAAGCTCATCACATGTCACATGGATGCAACATGGGATGGTGCTTTGGGAATAAAGCATGACAACACATAATGCTAATGCTAATTAAAATTAAATAAGGAGAAAATAAGTTAAATGAAAATATATAATTCAAAAATACATACCTTTACTTACCTTAATGTTGTAGATAAATAATGAGACTGTAAGAGAAGGCAAGGCATCTAATGTGAGGAACATTAGGTGAATCTATAGAGATTAGTGCAAGAAAGAGAAAAAAATAAAAAATATATAATATAGGCATATAGTAGTGTAAAATATTCCATATGATGTCATGATTCTAAATATTTTTATGGTTTGTAAAATGAGTGAGTAAAAAAAATATATGAGCTAAATAAGGAATCTAACGGTAAATATTTGAAAGGTAAAGAATTGTGAATAGTAAGTTTAAATAGGATAAAGAGAAAGTAATTTTCTTATTGTTTGACTTATTTTGAGAAAAAAATAGAGCTTTTAGAAACCAAAATAAATCCAATAGAGATAATATGGCAAGGATATGACAACTGAGATGAGGAAGATGCCTATTAGCCATAATAGGTGTAGTAAAAGTAGGCAACTAAGAATTTCAAATTTGTTTCAAATATTTCGTTTGAAATAAAGTGTTCTAGTGAAATTTGTAAATTAGGCTAATTATTGAAACCAAAATGAACCACAAGAAGTTGCTAAGAGTACTAGGCCAAAATAGGAAATGGGTTAAAAATAATCAAAGTAATAAATGTCAAATGCATTTATTACAAGTAGGGAAAATAGTCAGTAATCTTAACCAACTAGGTCAACCTAGTGGACCTATTAGATTGAAAATACTAATTTGACACTTGGTGTGTGTTGACTTAGTTTATTTAGGTAAATTACTAATTTAGTACCTCATTATTGACTTTATTTTATAAACTATATTATCAATTTAGTTTTAAGGGGGGAAAATGAAAGGTTCAACATAGTTTGTTAAGTCAACATGATCAACTAAAGACTATTTGGTCAACTTAGTGTATGACTAAGTGGCTAGTATAGTATGCAAATGCAAGAAATATGATGATATAGTACTTTAAAGGCCAAAAATGCCTAAATGAGTATTAAAATAGCCAAATAGGCTAAAATTAGGTCAAATTGGTCAAAATGGATAGGTTAAATTAAATTAGGTTTGTTTTTATTTAAAATTTAAAAATAATGTATTTGATTATAAGTGATACGGATGCATAATACATCTTTTTTTATTTGATGGTTGCAAGGGTGTCTAATATTTTAGTGATTAGTGGATGCATCATGGTTAATATACCTATTATAGTGATTAATAGTGGACTGATCTAGGTTAGTCACAGTAAGCCTAGCAGGTATCATGGAGATGTGCCAAGTACCATTGAGTGCAGATTTAGTAGTCATGTTCCTAAGATCTTTAGAATTCTTGAATAATAATTTTATATGGGTGATATATGGGGATACCATCAAGGTTATTATCACCCTAGAGGATTTCTATGTTGTACATGGGATTTTGATAGGAGGGACATCAATGATTATGAGGGTACCAAATGGGCAGGAAGAGAGATGAGCATTATCTTGATGGGTGATGTGCTTAGATAGGATATATCCTAGGCTAAGAGTGAACCTATTTGACATTTATATATATTAGATTTAATATATCTAGAAGTTAGTGATAATACATGTGATAGCATGGGTATTTTGTCACAAGTCAAATATCAAGGTATTACTATATGTGATAGCCTTATGCTAGTCCATTTTAGAGAAGGGGCACTATATGATCTAGGTTCTATCATATGGGTTAAAATAATGAATGATATGTATGAGATGTTATCCAAAGGGTATAAGATCATGGGGATGACTATTTTATTTATTTCTTTATACAAAAGGTTTTTAATGTACTGACAAGCTAGGTTACCCCATGTGGTCAATGATCAATTGCCCCAGGTGTAGAAATGAAAGTAGGATCAAGTGGCATAGGCTATACCACACATGTTAACACTATAGATATTCACATGAGAATATATTATGTGGTATATTTATGGGTACATCATGATAGTGTGGTTGAGTTGGAGGATAGTGACACCAACATTAACATGAGCATAGATTATAGGCTACTACACATGGTGGATAAAGTTGCATCTAGTGACATATATATTAGGATAGTTGGGACTCCCTAACCTAGTGGATTTGATAGTGGTGTCCACATTTTTGGATATAAATGCAAGAGAGACAAGGGGGGAGGATGAATAAGACCACCAATTGTTAAACTAGAGACTAGACTATGGTGTGAGAGACCATGGAGAGGTTGAACATGATGGCTAGTATCTAGAGAAGAGATGAATGTGGATATAGGAGTCATAAAGGTACCATAACTAGTACCATATTAGGAGGAATGGTAACCACCTAAATAACATCATCAATGGAGATTCTAATGATGAGAGAAAGCGTAGAGGGTGGTCATCCCAGATGACTCATTAGTCAGCGTAGGATAGATATGGTCTATAGAGGTACTACTCAAGTGAGAATTGAGATGGGTATAAGTGGTGAAAGTAAGTTTTACATTGGTTAAGTGGAATATCATAGATGACGCACTCAGAGGATGAGCTAATGGAGAGACCATGCTCAATGCTCACATAGATGGGGAGACGGTGATAGGCAATAATAAATGGTTGAAAGTTGTTTAAGTTTTTCTTATATAGATTATAGATAGATAGATTTTGAGATATATCTGGGATCTAATATCTATCTAGTTTGATTTTTTTAGATCTTATGGAGGAGGAGACTAGATGGGGATCCCTGGTGAGGAGAATAATCCATGAGCACTTAGATGAGGTGTGGATGCCATATGACCCTACTACATTAGTTGATCTTATGTTACTATCTACCCCAAATTAGGTAAGATAGTTCAAAATAGTAGGAGAGGTCATGAGGCAATTACAGGCATGTGGAGATGAGATACATCCACTATTAGGGGTGGGAGATAGAGAGACATAAGCATTACAAGCCTTAGCTTAGGAGAGATCCATGCATATGGGTACCATGGGTTAGCTAGCATAGTTATAGGCCCAAGTGGCCAAACTACAAGGATAGGTGATAAGTTTGAGATATTTTATAGCCTATTTACAACATACTATTCACAAAGGAATATATGAGGCATCTATGGTCAACATGGCTAGGCCATGAAATACACATGAGAGAGCCTAGCCTTAGAGATAGAATGATGAATTTTTGTACTTTGTATTAAAAAACTGATATATATATATATATATATATATATATATATATATATATATATATGTATGTATGTATGTATGTATGTATATAGTTTTGATAGTTATATTGTTGATCTTATGTGTTTATATTGTAGTTGTGGTTGTAGATGCATGGATATATTTCTTTCTAGCACATGTATTTATCTTTTGTTGTATATGATATAGGAAATATATGTGTTGTAGTTTATTTTCTATCACCATGTAGGGCATATACATGGTTAAAAATAAATAGGAGAAAATACATGGCTAAGTATTATCAATCAAAAACAAATGTACTACACACTATTTCATGTTGGGAAATGTGTAATAACAAGATATGACTAAGTCTAAGAAACCAAAAGATGGTAAAAAAGAGGGAAAAGGTTTCTTTTTAAACCAACAAAAAGATTAGAACCAAATTAAAACATTTAAAATCACAATAAATCAACTTAGCCAAGTATTTTCACCTATTTATTTTTAACCATGTATATGCCCTACATAATGATAGAAAATAACCTAAAACACATATATTTCCTATATCATATACAACAAAATATAAATACATGTGCTAGAAAGAAATATGTCCATGCATCCACAAGCACAACTACAATACAATAACATAAGATCAACTATATATATATATATATATATATATATATATATATATATATATATATATATATATACTTAGCCAAGTATTTTCACATATTTATTTTGAACCATGTATATGCCCTACGT
>JARHVA010001008.1:1157500-1212500 GCA_037957365.1 Torreya grandis | reverse complement strand
CATGATCAGTCAAATCTTATTTCATATTTAACACATGTAATTTCGGTGTGACTTGAATATTAGAAAAAATTGTTAGGAAGGTCAGGTCCTATCCATGGTCGTACACTCAAACACATAAATGGATCACCAATGAGGTGTAAATAATGTGAAATTGTGGGAAAAAGGGATGTTGGTAATAGTAATGTGAAATTTTGGTAATTTATGAGGAAGGTTAGGTCCTATCCATGGTCTTACAATGCAACTCACAAATGGAATCCCTAAGGAAGGGATCAATGAACAAAAAAATATTTCTCAAATGAAATGTTAGGATTTATAAGGAGTGAAAAACATAATTTAAAAATCATAACTTAGTCATCTTATGATAATAACTTAGGAGACATGAGGCATACTAAGGATATGAGAAGACACTAAGTGACTAATAATCATCAATGAAAAAAGGAGACATGTTTTTTGTAGACACGAAGTTGTGTAGGAAAATAATTGTGATACTAAGTTCAACTCATGGAGGTAGATTGGTACAAGAAAAATTAAAATGGACCTACCTTCCTATGACATGTTCCCCATTATTTAAGACCCCTTACAGAGCCATCAATCTACTATAAAGATTGGGTATTTTCATGAGAATGTAGGTAGCACTAAAAGAGATTTATTTTATTCTTTTTATAATCTACTATCCTACTATACTCCAATGGACCTCAAATATATCATGAAGCCAAATTTATAGTTTAAGCTTCGATTAGAAAAAGAGATGTGCTTAGAATTACATCTTTTAGTGTGATTTAACTTTTAGTACTTTTGAATGTTTCCTTTTGAGATCATTAATTATCTTTTAAATGATTTGGATTTTGAATATTTTTATGGATTTTAAGAATCCTCATCCATATGGACTTGGAATGACCAATCATGAGAGATAGAGTGATAACCAAAAATGAGCATTAGGATTTGGCTAAAGTAAGCTAAGTAACCAAAGACACAATGACTAGAACACTTAGGATCAATAATGAACTAGAATGTTATCTCAAGTCTTAACCATGTGTATGTTTTGTTTGCAAAAAATGAAAAAGATGGGAAGAAATAAGATCTAAAATGGACTGGTAAAATGAGATTATAATGAGAGGAATTATTTACTAACTAATCACTTGGTAAATAAGGAATGACTAAAAGGAGCAAGGTTTATGTAACCAAGTCACACTAATAATTATCCATGTTTATAAAGATAAGATAGGAGACAATCATAAAAAGAGAACAAGGGAGTCTTTAAAAAATGAAACTCAAGAAGAAAAACAAGTAAATGATAAAGATTAAATACATAAGAAAACATAAATGACATCATAACTAATATAAAGTGTGAAACCAAAGTCACCATATAAGATAGATAAGAATTTGACACAATGTCAAATGATATAACAAAATAGATAAAGATAAAATTGGAGCACACATCCAATCCAAATAAAAATTTAAGAGCACCATATATGTGCTCATAAGTATTGATATATTTTTTCACACACATTATCCAAAACATTTGATAAGTCTCTGTGAAGTTAAATATGAACTATAGCTAATGTCTCATCTATCTTCAATAAAAATTGGGAAAAAACTTCACGTCTAATATCCTTAAAAGAAAAGGTAAGAATGCTTAATGTATCATGATGAGGAGGAATATCATGCAAGGGATGATTAGGATAATGCATGGGAGTGGTTTTTATAGGAGATGAAGGGATCAGTGATGGGTAAGGATCTATAGGGGAGGGACTCATAAGTGGAGAAGGATAAACAAGTGAGGGAAGGTCCACAGGTGAGGGATTCATGGGTGGAGGAATAATAGGTGAATAAGGGACCATATGAGGAGATGAAACCATAGGATGTGGAACCATAGGGGAAGAAGGGGGAACCTTATTATGGGAATGACATATAGGAGGAATGGTATAAGGTGCATGAATGGTTAAAAGATGATATTTAAGATGTTGTTGAAGGGTGTGGCAATGATCAATGTGGTGGGTACCACATTTGTTCCAGAGACAATATACCTCTCTATACTTAGTAATATACTTAGGTAGTACTTTTGGGGGAGGTATAGCCCTATCTAAGAATTAATGGGTATTAAGATGTAATTTATAAATATATTGGCACAACTTGAGATAATGTGTGGATGAATGGTTATTTGTGTCATGGAAGCAATAGATATGCCTATGAGTAGTCTTGGTAGATGTACTCATAGGAGGAGGTTTAAAAAAATCATAAGGAGATTGGTAATGTTGATCAACCCATTAGGTGCTCAAAGGAGTCATTATGGTAAAGGAATTAAACCATGACCAAAAGAAGGTGGTGCTATTGGAGAGATAGGGCAAGCTTGATATCAAGAGTGATAGGATCAAAAGTAAGAATAGACTCATCTAAAGTAGGCATGGGAATGGGATCCAAATTAGGCTCTGCTATAGGAGGGGTAGGTTCTATAGAAGGCTAAAGAGGAGGTACATGCATCTTAGGGATAAGTAGGCTATAGGGGTCATAGTACCTAGGAAAGTGATAGGGCCTAGTAATAGCATGATATATAAGCATAATCCTACAAGGTTATTCAAAAATTGAAGGTGTTTACACTATACCTACCCTAAGATAAAGAGAAAAAATGCTAAAATTAGTAATGATATATGATGGAACATGAGAATAGATATGAAAAGATTGAAGCAAAGAGGAATAATAATGGATAATCTTACCATCACATGCCTAATAAAAACCTCCTAGGAATTGATCATCTAAGGTATAACCATAATCATAATTAGGTGTATAAATATCAATGATGCATGTAAGGATGGCATTGTCATCCAATGAGATGTGATGAATTGAATGTTGAGTTTTAGTTAATATAATGGGGATGTGATCACCAGTTGCTTGATTAGAATGAGGTTGACAATAAGTGGGAAAGTGAGACATGTGATGATGTGAGAGATTAGAAGTTTTAATCTTGAGATTGATCTCATCAAGCTCATTATCATCAAACTCTATGAGGTTTGGGGGAATATTTTGAATGAGTTTTGGGATGACCATTGTAACCTTGAGTGGAATTCATGGGAAATTTGAATAATTGAGACTCATGAAATAGAACATTTGGTAAGGGTTCAAGGGTAGGAATCTTGAATACACCCCAATATTGGAATTGTTAGAAGTTCCAAGGTTTGGTGTCACCCTAAATCTTATATATGGCTCCATTATGAGGAAATTTAATGCATTGGTAAGTGGAATAAGTAACTACTCTCATATGATGAGTTCATGGAGTTTTAAGACAAAAGAAAGTTAAATATCATTACCTTTACATGAATGATGATAGGTGGGATAGTAATGGGGAGACACAAAACCTAAAGGAGGAATTTTCCTTAGATCATAGCCTTAACATGTGTTACATGTGGATTTGATATTACATTCATAATATCCAAGGGTTTTGATAAAATCAAAAGAGGAAACACAAGTGCCAAAAACGTCATCAATCAAGGCATGATTGACTTAGATATCACCAATTTGGACACTTATCAATAGAGGAGGATCATCCATAAGAATCAAAATCTCATCAAGGATCATGAAAGCGATGGTAAATTTGAGGGAGAGAGAAGTTTCCATTATTTCATCAACATGGATGGACATCTCTACTAGGGGAGAATGAGGGATGTTCATTTTTTAAAAAATTCCATAAGATGGTTACAATGACACGGAGAGGTCATAATAAGTTCAATAAATGGTATTTGGGATGGGAAAATTGTGAGTTCTATGATATGATCCCATTCATCATAAACCATAAGAATATTATTAGAAAGAGGTTCATAGTGTTGAAGGAGGTATTTAGAAGGATGAGCTAAACTACATTGGAATTTATGTTGATAAGAGGTATAAGGTTTAGTTAGAGTAAAATTTTATAGATTATGTTGAGAAGATAAATTAGTTGATGCAGGTTGATTTTGAGAGTTGCTAGAAGTGTTAATAGAAGTTGGAGTGTCATTGGTGTTAGGTAAAGAAGATGGAGGGATGGTATAAATAGTATGGGAAGTGTTATCCAAGTGAGGATTTGTAATTGGTTCATTAAAATTTATAAGGTTATCTTTCCCCAACTCATCTAAGTGAGTTGAATAATAATCTTGGATAACATGAAATGTGTGAGATAATGGAGGGGTGTAGATAGGTTGAGGATCAATGAAAGAAACCACCCTTCACATGTTGGTTATATTAACCACATTATAATAAGTATTTGGGTCAATAAGACCATATAAATTATTTTTAGAATGGGTGGGCTTGTCTTTGGTATCTTCATTATTTGAAAGAGGATCTTTATAGATGTCTAAATGAGCATTAGCTTGGTTTAAAGCTTGAAATTTATTATTTATTTCACGGACTTTGAAAATAATGTCATAGGCTTGTTGGTATTTCCAAATGATATAATCTTGGTAAAAATTTGGACCTAGAAGAAAATTCATAGCCAAATTATGAAGTTGCCTATAGGTCTCATGAGAATGACCGCAACTAGCATAGAACCAACAAAATTTATTGGGATCATACCAGGATTTCATAGGACAAGTGAGATCAAGTTATCATCGAAGAGGCTTAGGTAGATGTTTTATTAATTCAATTGAGGATAAAGGTTTATGAACATTGATGATTAGTTGAATATAAATGAGGATTGGTAAAATGGTTGGAAGAGTAAGATGGTTCCAAATATTGGATAGGAACAACTTGAATAGTTTGAATGGTATCATAAGATTCCATGACACCATCATTAATAACATGATGATTCTTATTAGTGAGTAAAATATGAGTAACCTTAGAAGGTTAGGATGGCTTAAATTGATGCATAAGGAAATCTTGACATTTATCTTTTTTAATAGCCTCCTTTAAGTTATGGGAGGAGAGAGTCCAAACTCGATATTGTAACTTGAGAAAAATATCATTGATAAAGATATAGAAAAGGTTATCATCATCCATATTATTTTCACCTTTGTTAGATAATATGTTTCATAATTTAATGAAATCTTGGGTAATTTTAGTTTCAATTTTATTACAATTTATAAAATAGGCCAATGTATTCTTAGGGAGATCACTAGTTTGGAATTCTTAGACTAGAAAGTTTGCTAAATCTTCCAAACTAGTAATAGAACGAGTTTTAAGTTGGTTTTAAAAATCTAAAGCATCACCCATAAGTGTTTTGGATAATAGTTTGGTATCAGTAAAAGTATTTAATTTGACCTAGTATTTATATAGATTTCCAAATGTTTTTATATGAAGATTAAGATCAATTGACCCATTATAAGAAATGGTAGGGGTGAGATCTCCTATATTGATATTAGAAATTTGAGATGTAAGAGGATTATTTTGAAAATGATTTATTATCTTGTTTATAAGATGAGGTTAAGGGATAGTATTACCATAAGAATCTTGAAGAGGATGTGGGGGAACATTTTGATTATGCATGCCCCATAGCATCTGTTGAGGGTGGGTTTGAATATGGATAAGGTGATTTTGCATTCACATCATTTTATTTACATTATTATCTTGAAAATCATTCATTTGATTAAGATTTTTTAATATGAGTTTATGGGTTTGAGTCACATTGTTGGCATTGTTTGAAGCATTCAAATTGAAAGTAATGACTTGGGTATCACTATGGGTATTAGTAGGAGCTTGAAAATAATTGTTAAAATGTAAGGCACTAGCAGAAAAATTTGCTTGTGTGGTAAAATATGGAATAGTAAAGGGATGAGAAGAAGAATAACTAGATGAATTATTAATATGGGCATAAAATTATGAATTAGTGAAATAATTGAGAAGAGTGGGTCTTGGAAGAGGCCCACTAGATGTAGAATCTGCTATGTTATTGGAGATACTAGGCATGGAGGTAGAGGAAGTCAAAGAAGAAGAGGTCATGGTATGAGAAGGGGTCAAAATAAAGGGAAGAGGATGAGAAAAAAATATAGTATATCCAAATCTATGTGATAATGTGGAAGAAAGTGAATGAGGCTCTTTAGTTTGACCACTAATCATGAGATGGTAAATTGTAGAAGTGTCTTTTCTTTGATGTTGAGGAAATTCAAAGATAAAAAAGATAAATTTAGGTGTATAATTTAATTTAGGTTGATCTTAAAGTGAGGATAGAGGATTATGAAGTGAAGAGGAATGAGAAAGGGCCCATAGTTTGTTGTGTGAATGGCTATATGAACATTACTTTCACCTAGGAGAGGATCCATAATCTACTTATGGGAGACCTTATGAGGGTTGGTAAGACTCATCATATCTATTGAATTCAACTTAGTGTTGTATTCAAATAAGAAGTTCATGATGAGGAAAAATAATTATATAAGGCAAAGGTGATGTAAAAATAAGGAAATACAAAGAGGTAGATAAGAGTACAAAGCTAACTAGGTCAACCTAGTACTAAAAATTAGGTCTAAAAACTGAGAAAATAAGGATACAGAGTCGATAGGGTTAACCTAGTATTGTAAACTAGGATAAATAATAGGTATATAAGGATACATAATCCATAAGGTCATATTAGTACTATATGTTGAGGGGTAGAAAGGAAGATTATGTCAACATGATTGACTTAGTACTACAAGTAGGGGAAATAGATAGTCTACAACAGAATATGACAAACAAAATGATAGTGTACTGAAACAAGAAAAAAAAATTAAGTAATTTTGAAATTAATAAATTAAAGGAGACAAAAAATCAATTGGGTCAATGAGAATGATCCAATTAAGGCACACAACTAAAAAATCTTGCACCAATGCTGACCAATGTAAGTTTTTATAATACAATATATGATTGAGTAAAGAGCAAACAATCAACCTAGAAATTAAATGCTAAGTGGTCATATTGAATGGTTTTAGATTATTAGATCATGATTAATTTTAATAAGAAGTTGGTTGAAATTAGGGAACTAAAAAGTATTCTATGGGTGGTTTTAGGATAGTTAAATTGAAAGGGATCTATGCTGGCAATGGCACTAGCTTGGTATTGGGGCCTACCCCCTCACTTCACACACCACAATGATAAGGGTGTTAGGTGATTTTATAATTTATACCATTAACCACATGTTTATATTTAACTAAAAAACTAAGTCATCTTCCCCTTTGGTGATAAAATCCAAGTAGTTAGGCCTTGGGTAGACAATTGTTTAAATGCATTTTAAGATTATGTGATTTGGTAGTGTGTGCAAGAAAATAGAAAAATATTGAAATTAAAAGTTATATAAAAAACACCTAATTATACTATGTGATGTATTTTAAGCATTTAATCAACTAAAAATGAAAGTTTGAAGTAATAACTACCATATAGATGTTAATTTCAACTTTGAAACATAGTACAGTGTTAGTTCAGATGATAGTGTATGAAGACATTATAGTAAAAACTTGATAGTGTCACTCCTACACTAATAAAGCAATGGTATGTTAAAAACTATGCCAATAGAGTTAACCTAGTCTTTTAGATAGAAGATAGAATACAAAACTAGGTCGACTAGATCAACCTAGTTTGTTGTATAAGGGTAGTTTTAAAGATTGAAAACTATGAAAAATAAAAATGGAATGAATAAAAGAAATGAAAGAGAAAGGGATAAAATAAATTTGGTGGGTTATAATATGTATACAAAATTGGGATTTTTGGTGAAGTGCCTTGATTTTTACTTGTAAATTTTGCCAACTATGTCGACTAGGTTAACCTAGTTCTATAGTTCCCTATTTGCTAAAACTTGTCAAGATGACTATACCAGCCTAGTCAACCTAGTATGTTTTCTAAAAGTTTGGAAGTGTAAAAAGTCTACAAGGTCAATTTATTAGCCTATCTATAAATGAAAACTTGTATACACTATGTCGACCTATTTGACCTAGTAGCTAGTATTTTATGAAGACATGCACAAACATAATAGAGTCATTTTGATGTGACTATGTGTTCAACCTACACATAGAAGGTAGAAACTATACCATCCATATCGACCTAATATCATAAATATATAAAAATAATAAATAAAATGACAAAATAATGAAAAATGTGAAATAAAACCTACAAATGTTAGATTCACATCAAGTTCACTAGAATGTATATAATAAAAAATGCATCACATATATAAATCATTCCTAAATTGGAGAAGATAGATCATACATACACTTCTAAATGAGGAGACATTAGATAATGTGTAACATGACCAATATGGGGATCCACTAGACCCAATTAAGGGATCTATTATCACACTAACCAATACTAGGAAGGTTTCTAAAGCCTCAAATCAAGCACAAACATGCAATAACCCTAACTAACTGCTATGTTTTCATATTTACTAAACTAGTAAAAATTAAAGTAAAGTCTAATCTAGGCTCACCAAATCTTGTGACACAAAGTGGGCATAATAAACAACAAAAGTAAACATGCATAATAGACATATACTCACATCAATGTATAAGGAATACTAATGCATGGAAGAGAAGTACAAATGCATATATATTTACTCTAATAAATAAGGAACAGATTTAGGAATACTTACCTTTAAAGACAAACCCATTAAGCTGCATATTCAATTGCTTATATATTTGGTAATCATAATGTGCTCTTTCTGAGGAGCAAGATCCTAACTCAATCTCTTCCTTGGCCAAGGTTCTTCATAAGAGGTTATTATGGTATGTAAGAGTGATAAATATAAATCAACTCTCAGCTACACAACCTATCAATGCATCCAAAAGACTTCTCTGTAAGACAAGATCCATATCTCCAAAGAAAGTATGAAAACTTAACCTTTCTCCTCAAGTATAATGGTGGATAAGTATATGATAAATAGATCTTACTTATTCTTCTCTTCTCTAAATAATGGTGAAATGATATTGTATATATAGGTGGATTTAATCCTAAGCCCTTATGAAAGTTTTAGATGATAGGGTTGACCCATTTGACCTAGTATTGTTATGGATAAAAATTCACTAGGTTATAGGCTAGGTCATCCAAGAGCTGACCTAAACCATAAATGAATTTCACCCATAAGAGTACATGGTCGACCCTTTTGACCTAGTTATGTAAATAGTAGAAAGGGGATTTAGATTAGGAAAAGAGGAATGAAAGGTGGGAAATGACTAATGACTAATGAGTCCAAAAAGAGCTCGCGGGAAAAAGTTAATCAAAGAATAAATATCTTAGGGATATGGTTTCAAGATATAAGAGTGTATATAACAAGTGGTAAAAGGGATAATAATCCTATGAATTACCAATGGTCTATCCACCCCTTTCCCAATGCACCCCTTATGGTGTGAACTCAAAAGAGATTGAGACTTGATGGGTTCCAACAAGATAAAGAGTATCAGTAAGTGATAAAAATTTTAAAATATTATGTGTATACATCAAACATCTTCTCACATGCTCTACCAATGATTTGTATTCTTGATAACATGTTGAAGATCCTCATTAGGTCAGGTAGAGTTTAGGACTAGTCTAGTCGTATGCTTAGGCTTAAGACAATACCCCTGAAGGTTTAATTTTGAGACATTCTTGAGTGTTTCAACACTTCATATTAATTTTTGGTCATCCTTAAACATTCACTCATACCTGTGTATATCCATCTTACTAAACCACCATATTTACACACATGTTCATAATATGATATTGCTCCTTATGATATTGCTCCTTAAGACAAAATAGTGTATTGTCTAGTGCTAAAAAGTATGCTTACCTTGTATCTTGTTCTTAACCTTGACATGTCATCAACCATAGATGAATTACTAGGTTTCTTTCAAATTCTCTCTTAATAAAGAGACTATAGGTTTCCTTCAAATTCTCTCTTGTCATAAGACTTCTTTGTAACATACCAATTCACCATACATGGCCTCAACTTTGATATTGACATTAATGACATCCATATTGACCTTGAAATTCAATGAAAACATCAATGACACAACACCAACAATAGGAATACACCTAAAAAGTATACCCTTTTGTCATTAATGGAAAACACTCAAATAAAGTTGATCATTCACATCTTCCCAAGTTGGATCTTCTTCAAACTAACCTTTCTCCCAAACTATAACTTTCTCCACCTTTTAAATTAATGACAAAGGGTAATATCTTGAAAACTATCTAATCCTTAGACCTATAAAAACACACATTTTATATCAAAACAAGATCATTATCTCTCTTTGAAAAAAACAAAACATAGATTAGGCTCACACACCTACTATTGAAGCATGATTGGATCCCCTTAACTCCATAAGATATTCAAACACTATCATGAATGTTACTTGGTTTGATCAAATCATCATGAATATTATTTGTAATGAATATCTTGTAATCACACCTCCAAAAAACTATTTACTAAACCTTATATCCTAATATCAGTAAAATAACACAAAGCTCCCCCTAAGACAAAGCATCCTTCATGCTTCTGCTTACTGGCTAAGTGCCTCCATTAAGCCTAATGGAGTCACCTTTTATATAGGGTAATAAAATAACATAAAATCAAGAGATACAAAGATCTCCATGTCCTCATTAGACTAAAATTTCTTCATGATCCTCTTAGGCTTGAATGGCCTCTTTGTCTTAGCCTCTTAAATCTTCATTTAAATAACATCTTGACTTCATCCATTTGTCTTGACATCTAAATTTGTCTTGACTCCATCCACAATATAAGATGATAGGGATAATTCTTGGCACTCCTTTGCATCTAAATTATGCTCCATCATGGAAATTAGTCTACTTAGACTTGTAGACTTCTCATCATTAACTTTATCTACTTTTGGTCTCCATTCACTATCTTGTCTTCTTTCTTACACTCTAGGGCCTTAATGTTCTTATTTTGACTTGGGAATCCATGCTTACAAAATTTAAAATATGACCAACCTTTTGAAAATTAAAACACACTATTCTTATTGATAGAAACACATAATTAATCATACATATTAACTGATCATTATCCTCATAGTCCCATGCATAATCATTCTTGTAGGGTCTTCATTAATTATTTACTCTATGACCAAATAGGTCACATGAATAAAAATAACCATTGAAATGATTAGCATACCTTATAACATTATGATGCTTGATAGGATTAGTTTTAATTCTACTAGTACCATCATTCCTTGATTGACCATTGACCTTTAAGGTTTGATTATCCTTGGTGACATTAGCATTATTCTTTTGGTCTCTATTAAAACCAAGACCTATGTAATCATTAGTAGTCTTGTGATTATTTAGGATTTTGTCTAGATCATTGGTACTCTTTTCAAAATTCACAAATGACTTTACCTTAATAGATTCCTAATCCAACTCAGCTCTCAAAGAATACACTTTAGTTACATACCTTGCACATTCTTCTTATTTAACCTTTAGGCTTTCTCTCATAATTTCAATTTGCGTTTCCACCTATTCAACTATTTCTTCTTGTTCTTTGGAGTTGTTGCTAAATATAAATTATAATAAATTGAATTTCTTATCATAGTATTTTATAAGATACTTCATCACCTTATTATTATTCTTTACCATATTCGGTTCTTCTATAGCATTCATCAATTCAACCTCAAAGTCCACCTCATTTTATTCATCTGAATCATCAATAATACCTAAAATTTATATGGAATCTTCTTGATTTGAAAAACTTGTTTCCTCATCTATGAAGAGAACTTCATTAACATCAATATAAACACATTCTTGTTCACAAATCACTTCTATCACTCTCGTTAGATGAGTTGTAGTCTTTTTTGTGTAAAATCTTATTTTATTCTTTAAAAAGTCTTGTCATCATACTTTCTAAAGATTTTCTTTCTCTTATCAGACCTATAAAACTTTTTGTAATCATCATGACCTTAATATACTCCTCATCATCCTTTTTATTATGTTTATGAGGACACTTTTTAGGAAAGTGTCCAATTTCTCCATAATTAAAGCACTTGAACAGTAGTTTACCATTGTATTTACATGAACCAGTTTTCAACTTTATTACAAACATAGATATCAACTCATCATCATTAATATCAGAATCATCATTATCTTTGACTTATATTATTCTATTTTTACTTATTTTATACCTTAAATGAAACTTCCATATTTTTAGTTCTTAATTCACTTGTCCTCATCTCATAGGCTATTAGGGTACCATGAAGTCCATCTATCTCTAGCTTCTTTAGATCTTGCATTTCTTCAATAGCAAACACTTAAGAATCAAAATTGGGAATTATAGATATCAATAACTTTTGAAAAATAATATACTCTTTCATTTCTTCACCTATTCCGCTTATGATGTTGACCACTTCATCAACCCTCAACAGGTATGCTGCAATGGTCTCATCTTCATTCATCCTCAGGATTTTAAACTATCTTCTATGGGTTTGAAATTTAGACAAATTAACCTTAGAGTATACCTCATGAATAGTATTAAATTTGTCCCACATTTATTTGGTATACATATAGTGAATTTCCTTCACAAGATATGTCTCTGATAGGCCACAAAGAATAACATTCATTATTCTTGAGTTATTGTCACTAACCTTCTTACTTGTTGCATCTGTAGGAGGAATATGGGGTGTAGTATATCCATCCAAAATTTATTTCCAAACATCATGACATTAATAAATCAAATATTTTTTCATCCTGACACTTTAAAAATCATAATTAAATCTATTAAACAACAGAGTCTTACTTGTAGAGAAACCACCTTATGTTTAACTAGCCATATTCACTTGTTTAGGATATCCTTTTAGCTATTAGGCCTAATCCAAAGGAAATGATTTGATATAAATTATTTTATGTAAATATAATGATGTGGGATTTAATAATTACCATTAAAATAATCATTCAATTTCACTTATCGTTCATAAAGCATTCATTCAAATACATGTATAAATAACCATTTACATAAGCATATAACATATGAACACAAGAGATATGTGGGAAAACCTCAAAAGGGATTAAAAAAAACTAAAAAATATATTATAATGAATTATTATAATCAATTAATAAATATTTAGTGAGGCACAAACCCCACAAGTAGCACCAACCCCTCACTAATCAAGCACCAATGCAACTAGTCCTTTAACAAACACCAGCTTGCAAGGAGATTCCAACCTCCTAGGTAAATCAACACCAAAACAGACACCTATGGCCTATGATAAAATTTTAACACCTATTTCTCACTCAAATAATTATTATCACCTTATTTTTATCTTAACACTCTTCTATCTCTCTCAAATAGCCTACTAGGCCTCTTTGCTCAACTAACCCTTTACTTGGAAGATTTAGGTCATATCACCTTGATCATCATATATATAATTATTATTATAAATTGATTAAATATTAAACACACCTATATTATTTTATTTAATCCCTTTACCTAGTTTCTAAACTTTTATTATTTGTTCATCCCTCAATATTCTAACTAGTTAGATTAGGCTTATTACACCTTCTTTTTATAATGACTCTTGACTTCACACACCTTGGTCAGACACAAATCTATCCATAATTTTATAACCATTGTAATAGATCAAAAAAAAAATCATAAGTGAAAAAATAATTACATAGGTCAATCACCACTTATAAGGACCAAAACCACCATTAGGCCTAATAGAGACCTAATGCAATTAGGCCTTCTCAAAGCACACTTTTCACCTTGACCACCTTGGAACATATTGAGCCTATATAAATAGATTAAAAACTTAAAAAATTATTTAATTATACCCCTAAAAATATCGCCTTATATTCCCAACACCAATTATATTATTTCACTCTTTGAACCACACCATTAGGTCTACTCACAATTAGGCCTTCTCATTGCCACAAAGTCTGCTTTGAATATATCAAGAATACACTTAAATTAGACACATAAAAAAATAAAAAAATAACATGGATATAACCTACATTACCTCATAATCGTCACCATGTATTCAACACATAGGTCAAAAGACCTCAAATTGACCACTTCCATATGCTGACTTAGAACTGTAAATAGGCTTCAAAAACCTAGTCAAGAATCTTTGACTTTTCACACCTTTATAGGAATTTATAATAAATATAAATACATGAAAATTAACATATGAGACATATATAACAACTTAATTTTAATTTTATTCTTCAAATCTATGCATAATGACTCAGGAACATCAATATCACTAACATAGAAAACTACTTAAATGCTCCAAAGCATAGTCATGAAAACATAAAACACCTATGGAAACATTTTTATGAAATAAAAAAGGGTTTATATTATAATTAAAAATTATTAAAAAATATTTAAACAAATATATTATAATTTCAAAAATTAATATTAGTCTTATAAACCAATCTCATGGCTCCACTATACACAGACCTCACTGTGTTAGATAAGTCATTTTGAGATCAACTTTCTACCAAACACAAGATTTTAAAAAATTATGTCCATTAGGTAAATTTGTTATAAGTATTTAATAATAACCCCATACATTTTTATACATCCCTAATCATTGAAAACCTATCCCTAATCCCATTCTCACTTTTACCTAGTTTTCTCACTATCTTCCTTAGTAGGCCTTTTTAGCGCTACGCCAGCTTTAATGACTGGTTTAGCATATTTTAAGTTTTTAACCTATTTATACACTGAAATTAACATAAAATAAAATTATCACACATCATCATACAATAATTTTCATGCTTTTACCTAGTCAACCCTATCTACTACATCAAAAATCTAAGAAATAAGGGGTTTCCTATAGCTTCCACTCACTCTTCTGACAAACCAATACCACATGGAGCTACCTAGGAGATTTTAATACAAAAATAAATCATAATAATATGTCAAAAAATTATTATTAGCTATTTAAAACAAGATATTCCATATTAGGTCATAGTTAGGGTTTTAGAGCACTAAAAACTAAATTTTACTCTTATAAATCATTCATAAAAGATTGACATTCAAATCCAAAACCAATGACATAAATATACACTTATGACCATTAAAAAATATCATGAAATTATTAATATCTCATACACATTTTGAGCATGCAAAAAAGCATGAGAAAATCCTTCTCATGTCTTCAATACCACATTTTATGCACATAGAAAACCTCAAAACCACATTTTATGCTTTTTACTTATGAATTTATCATTAAATATGTAAACACAATTGAGACAAACTTTCACACCTTTTATAAATCTCTCATGATTTATAACACCTTGGAAACTATCCTTGACCCCTCATTAGGTCATATTAGGTCTCTTTACACATTAGGCCTTGAATTACTAGTCACACTTAGGCCTTGAACTACTAGTCACACTTAAACCTTGAACACACCTTGAAACCTCTTGTAATATTATAAAAACCTCATAATAATGTCATAAAAGATAATATCATGCTCAACCACTACCACACATATTCTCACAAGCCTCAATCTACTCACCTCGCTATGCTACCAAGCATATGCCTTCTCATTAGACTCTTCATATAGATGAATAAGCCATGAACTAGACTTGAAACCTCCTATGAAAGATTATATACCTTTTTCATATGTTTACATAGTGTAAAAAATATTCTCACATGTTCTACCAGTTATTTTCATTCTTGATAATACCTCAAGAGTCCTCATTAGGTCAGGCAAAGTCTAAGACTAGTCAAGTTGCATGCTTAGACTTAAGACCATACCCTTGAATGTTTACCTTATAAACATTATTGGGTGTTTAAAAAATTAAAATGCATGATTTGGAATCCTTAAAAACTCACTCATACCTATGTGTACCCATCTTACTAGACCACCATCTTTACATGCATGCTCATAATATGATAGTGCTCCTTAAGACTAGTGCTCAAAAGTATGGTTACCTTGTAACTTGATCTTAACCTTGACATGTCATCAACCTAAAAATAATTATTAGGTTTCCTTTAAATTATATCTCAATATAGATACAATAGGTTTCTTTCAAATTTTCTCTTGTCATAAGACTTCTTTGCCACATACCACTTCACCATCCATGGCCTTAACTTTGACCTTGACATTAGTGACATACATCTTGACCTTGAAATTAATGAACATCAATGCCACAACACAAAAAATAGGAAAATAACTCAACATAAGCCACCACAAATATAATACACAAACCACCATTCAAGATCCCCTTATTTTTCCATTTCCTAAGAGACTTTAGGAAAATAAACCTAGGGAGGATTCTAAATTGATGCACAAATTAAGAGAGATGAAGATAGAAATTCCACTATTAAGATCTATTAAGTATATTCATAAGTTGAATAAAATCATTAAAGGATTGTACATTAAATCAATAGGTATATATAAATAATATCCTAAAATAGTTCAAGTAACTAGAAAAATTATTCATTTAATACAAAGAAACATACTTGTTCCTAAATACAAAGACCCTGGTAGTCCTATAAAGACTATGATAATTGGGAAAAAGTCTATACTAAAAGTGATTGTATTTCTAGGTGTTGCCATAAAAATAATGAATCTCAACATAATAGAGTCTTTATCCTTCATAGGGCTTCATCCTACCACTATAATATTACAAGTGACAGATTAATCTACTATTGCACCTAAGGGAATGATAAAAAATGTTCCAATCACCATATAATCTTGGAAATATCTTGTAGATTTCATGATCCTTCAAACTAAACCCAATAGGGTAGGATATCCAATAATTATTAGAAAACATTTTTTAGCTATAGTTTTATCATGAGTTGACCTTATATCTATTAATATAGACCAAATAAATATCTCTTCATCTACCTACTAGACCTTCACTGGATCTTTCTAAACAGATATGGGGGATCAACTTGAACAAAATGAGACTAGTGTGTCTAAATTAGCCATGGTTAACATAAAATAACATGTATAATAATTTAAATAATAGATAAAAATATATTTTAATCAAGATATCCTATCTCCAAAGTTTGATAGCCTAGCTCTGAAATCTAATAGACTAGCTTCAAAGTCTAAAGCCTAGCTCTAAAGACCAATAGCTTAGATTTGAAGAATAATAGATTAGACACAAATATGAAATATTATGAATGGGATGAATTTAAACTCACCACTTATAACCTAGAAAATTTCATAAGTTCCCAAAATATGTTATCTAGTCCATAAGAAATCTATCAAGCCATAGTTGACTAGGTTCAAAATGGGCAGAATTCATTTTTGAATTATTTTCATTATCCATTGACCAAAATGCTCTCCAGAAGTGAAACCTCTTATAATTATGTGGCTACATTTCACATGTTACTACCACACACATGCATATTGAATTCCTTGATTAGTGAATACAAACAATTAAATTCCATTGTTCCAGGCACTAAACAAATTATAATCCATCCTACTAAACTATTGAATATAAACAACTGGTTAGCTGACCATAAAGAAAGAAAAGTGTTTTATGTATAGGTATGACACAAAAAAACCTTAACTTGGGATTATATTGATATGAAAAAAATACTTCTTAGTGTCTATATCCATCACATCTACACCAAAGATGTTAAACTAGTTAGAAAACCACAATAGATAATTAACCCAGTCTTAAAAGAAATTGTAAAGAAAAAGATAGAAAAACTATTAGAAGTTAGTTTAAATTACCATATATCTAATATTAAATTTATTTCACCTATTTTTATTTTGCCTAATAATAAATAAAAATGGAGAGTTTTTGTAGATTACAAAGAGCTAAATAAAGCCACTATGAGAGATTACTTTCATTTGCCTTTTATTGATCAAGTTTTGGATAACTTGGTAGAAAAGTGGTACTTTTATTTCTTATATGGGTTCAGTGGATACAATAAAATTATAATATCCCTTGAAGATCAAGATAAAAATACATTTACCTACCCTTGAGGAAAATTTGATTATACAATCCTTCCTTTTGGATTATGCAATGCACCTACTACCTTTCAGAGAGCAGTGTTAGCCATATTTTATAATATTACAAATGATTGTGTGGAAGTTTAAATGGATGATTTCACTATCCATGAAACTAAATATGATTAATCATTGATTAATTTGAATAAAATTATCACCAAATGTGAAGAAAACCAAGTATATTTGAGTCATGACAAGTGTATAGTAATCATTTATGAAGGGATAGTCTTAGGACATCATATCTCTTATTAAGGAATAAAATTTGATCCCAAGAAGATTAAGGTAATTTATAATCTTCTCATTCCTCAAACACAAACATATGTTAAAAGTTTTCTTGATTATGTAGGATATTATATAATATTTATTGATAACTTTAGCAAAATATTTGCACCTATGTTTTATTTACTAAAAAGGACAACATATTTGTATGGAATGATAAGTATCAAGAAGTTTTTAAAACATTAAAAAACAAACTCATGACTTCTCTAGTTTTGAAAGGATCTAATTGGAAATAGCCTTTTCATATCTATACTAATGTTATCAATAATTCACTAGGGGTAGCTCTAGGACAAATAGATGAAAAAGGAAAAATGTATGCCATTTATTATATCAAAAAGAATCTTACTCCCACAAATAAAAACTACACTAACACAAAAAAGGAATTTCTTGCTGTTATTTATGACATAAATTTTTTTAGAGATTACACTACTAGTTATCAGGTATTTATCTATACAGATCATTCAACTATCAAGTCTTTAATTAATAAACTAGTAGTAGGTGGGATAATTATTATATAGCTACTACTATTGAAATAATTTGACATTACCATTATATAAAAAATTGAAAAGTATAATCTTATTACTAAATTTTTGTATAGATTGATCAATATAGGTGAAAATGAACCTGTGAGGGATTCTTTTCTAGATGAAAAAATATTTTTTATATCTACATACTCCCCATGGTTTGCAAACATGGAAAATTACATGGTAATAGGGAAGCTTCTTCCTCATTCCTTTACTTCTAAAGAAAGAAAACATTTGATTGGAGATAGATCTCATTTTAAGTGGTTTAAAACCATATTGTTGTAGTCATATAAAATGTCTAAATTGTTAATTTGAGTTTGGCTTGAAACACCCATCCATTGGTCCTTTTTGCATGCTCTTATGACTCTTCTAGACACCTTTTTGCTCATTACTAGTCATCCAGAACCTTCTAAATGATCATTCCACCTAGCTAGATAACATTCCCCATGCCAATCCTATCCCCCTAGGTCCCAAGACTATAAGATAAGAGTGCCCCGTTTGGAATATAGCATTTTACACCATAGTGTCCCATTTTTGGTGGTCTTACCCATTTTCACTTTGAGCCCCAATGGTCATTTTCATCTGGTCCAAATCCTTAATTAGGTTAGCCTAACATAAATACATCTAACCCATGACCAATTATTGCCTATAAAATCCCACTCAAATCTCATTTATAGGGGAGGTGATTAAACTTATAAAGAAAGCAAGAATACAAATAAAGCACTAAGGAAAACTTCACTATTCTTTGCACACAGTCACCCAATAAAACTAAAAACATACTCAAATCCTCATACCAATCCCTGGCCACCTCAAACACTATCAAATTAGCATTTATCGCTACATCACACTATTGTACAAAGCACATTAGGTGGAAGAACTACATATGACTTGATACCTCGTTAAAGTATTGGTATGACTTGATACCTCTTTTTCAAGTGACTCAAATATCATTTTATTGAAGCATGATGGAGGATTAGGGTTTTAAGACAAAATCTACTCCATAACAAGTTTCATTGACAATGAGTGATCAATTTTTCATAGGCATGTTCACATAGGCATAGCATAACTACCTATAAAGTTTTAGGTCTCTATGATCAGTTTGGATAAGAGTGATAGGAATGGACAACAATGCCAGATACCAAAGCATCCAATTTTTGGCACTCATATCATTTCATCAAAAAAAATCTAGATTCAATTTTATGATACCTTCCTTATCCTACACAACCATTTTCAACATATATATCATCTATCTCAACTTATTTTCTAGCTAATTTATATTTATTCCTATTTATTGATATTTTTAGAAAGGTAAAAAAGACAAATAATTACATAAATTAGAATTATAGTTAATGCTATATTTTATTCTGATTTATTAATGTAGAATCTTAACTAAAGTAGGAATACAACTCTATTACTCCCAAACAACTAAAATAGGAATTAAAAACTATTGCACAAAGTACATTAGGTGGGAAAACTACATATGAATTGATCCCTCTTCTAAGTATTGGTTGTAGGTAGCATGCCCACATAAGAGGTGTGGATTACACATTCAGTGCATCTTACACACTAAACTCCCCTTTCTCAAGTGACTCAAATATTATTTTATCAAAGCATGATGAAGGATTAGGGTTTTAAGATAAAATAAAATCCATAGTGAGTTTCACTAACAACTAGGGCTTGATTTTTCATAGGCATGATCACATAGGCATAATACAACTACCAAGAATGTTTTAGGTCTCTATGATCAATTTGAATAAGAGTGGTAGAAATGGACAATAGAATTGAACACTAAATCATCCACTTTTTTTGTCCTCTTATCCTTTCACCAAATGAAATCTAGATTCAAGTTTATGACACCTTCCTAGTCTTGCATAGCCATTTTCAACATCTATATCTACCATCTCAATCTATTTTCTAGCTAGGTTATATTTCTTTCTATTTATTACTATTTTTAGAAAGGTAAAAAAGACAAATAATTACATAAGTCAAGACTATATTTATTGCTATATTTTATAGTTTCTTTATTAATCTAGACCCTTAAATAAAATAGGAATAAAACTCCATTATTCCTAAATAAGTTAAATCATTTGGTGAACCCAAATAACTTTGTTTGTGCATAAAAACCCTAGAAACCCTATGGAAAATTATTTACTAATTTTAATAGTAATTTTCTAATTTTTATTGCATATATAAATAAAAAAATTCACATTTAATTTTTAAAATTCATCATAGTAATTTTAAAATTCATTTATTTCAAACCCTAGTTGAATATACTAGGTACTTATGCTTTTGAGGTATTACCTTACATGTTAGTGATCTTTGTATACTTTTTATGCATATTCTAATTTTTTATTTTTAAGACTTTAGATTTCCTTTATTTATTACTTTCCTTCCATCAAATTTTTATTATTAAAACTTATTTCAAAAAATTCAATCCACTTTCTTTTTGTTTTCTTACTTTAACAATGGCCCAATATACCAGCTTTGATAAAATTGATAAGATGCAACTTTAAGACCTTTTAACTAAAAATCCTAATATGTAAGATGATATGTTTAAAATACTAAAAGAAAAAAATAAAAAGAAAATAATGGTAAATCATCTCAAACCACAAATTAATAAATCGAAAATGACACTAAAAGGGTAAATATGTCTCAGCAATCACTTATAATAGCCCAACCTTCTTATATGGCACCACCAGTTACAACTAGTACATCTTTGCCTCATGATGTGGCTTCCCTTCTGTAAGAGATTAAATATTTTCAATCCAAGGTGATACATCTTGAGCAAGGTGCCTCTATACCAACACAAGATTTTAACTCTTTTTCTCTACTTCATATAGCATTGGCATACCATATTGCTTCTACACCCTTGTAACTATGTTGTGTTCAACCCAAGCTCACTCTATATGATGGATAGGGTGATCTAAATACACACTTGAGAGGTTTTCACGTAGCATGATTAGACTATATTCCAATGATTGGTTAGTAACCAATCTATCTACATGGAGTTTAAATGATTATTATATATAGTGGTTCTATAGTCTACCAAATCAGTCAGTCAAATCATTAAATCTTTTAGATGACATGTTCCTAGCTCATTTCAACATTAACATATGTGAAAAGGTTTCTTATGCCCAAGTTTCACAATAGAAAAAAGGTCAAATGAGCATACCATAGATTATATTCTTAGGTATAAGACTATTTTGGCTAAAATGACTAGCCCCATGGCCAATCAAGAATTACAAGATCTCTTCAAATAGAGTCTTCTACCAGCTTTGCATGAGTCAATAATGTTTACAAAGTGTTTTTTCTTAATTGAGTTATGTCATACACTAAAGGAAAGGGAATTAAAATTACTTTCAATGGGAAAAAGCAAGTACATAAGCATATCATAAACAATAAACAAGAGTAATAGTAAAGTTCCATACAAAGTAAAGGTTAATGATAGAAAAAATCAAAATCAACCTATAGTAAATGTAGCTTCAAAGAGCCCTCAATGAGTGGTTTTATCAATGCTTCCTTGGTGAGCCTTTACCAACCTAATAGTATCTCTAACTAGAGTTTTATAATAACTAGTGAAATGTAATCTCTTATCTCTCCCTCTTATTCAAGAAGTTGATATGATGAAGCCTCTTCCACATGGATATGATCAAATTGCATTCTATGATTTTCGCAGGGCACCAGGCCACACAATATATAGATACATTAGTCTATAGAACATGATATAAGCATTGATATATGGAAATCTTATTGATCTTGACACTCTAGTTTATCCTCTTAAGGCAAAGCAAACATAGGACAAAGATATAAAAAATTTCTTAGATCCTTTCCCACAACATTCTAAATAGGAGACAGGGGCACATTAGGTATCCACCATGCATATCATGCACACCATCCACCATCTACATACCAAGCACCTTCAATCGAATCACATCCTTTAAGAAACATGATTGGTGTGTATAATTCTAGATTTCTATCTAGACGTTTGATCTTCTTCTCAAAGCAAGAGATAGTTGAGGATGATTTAGATTACTATGCACTCTTTATCATAGCTACATTGATCACCATCCCATTCATAGTGTTCTCATAGACAATGGATCTAGTATGAACATGTGCACTATGATATTAATTTAGCATTTGGGATATTCAGAGTAGGGTATCACCTTGATAGACATAGTTATCAATGGATTCAGTGGACACATATAAAGTTCATTAGGTAGATTATACTTCTTATAGAACTTGGTCTAGCATATGTGGCTACACAATTTACTATTTTTCCTAGTGTAGGAGTATTCAACATGTTTCTTAGTCAACCATGGATCCAAAAAAATTATTTAGTACCTTATATAGTTTAAAAATACATGAAATACATTCATGTTAATTAGGTTGTTACAGTTGGTGGAGTTCTGTATGAGTTACCTCTCCACACTTCAAATCCATCTCCTACTCTATAGTCACTAGTTTCAACTCCTCCACCAGTTATAGTTTTTCCTTTAGTTAAGATTTAAACATATTCAAGGCCTCCCTTGCCAACATAGAGAGTTCATACACTTCCATATAGGCCTCTCTTAGAGTGACCACTACATCAATGATAGTTTTAGGATTCTAGATTGTTTCTAGCTACAATATTCACACCCAAGGTAGTATCATTGAGGTCTCATGCCTCTAAACATAAAGTAAATTTTTAGAGAGTTTATTATATTACTAGATGGGTCCCTAAGAGCCCCACAATTGCATCCACTTCTTAGAGTTATAGGGGGACCCCACATTTAGTCTCCACTACAAAATTTTTAGAGCACTTATAAAATACACAGCTTTCATATTCATAGTCTCAACCCTTCCATCATGATTCATGATCACAGATGATCCATCTCCTTGATATAGGACACCATGATAGGGAGTCTCTTATGAGACTCATCAGTTAGTATCATTTATTCTAAATCTTTCTTGCACATAATTTCTCAGCTTACTTGTACATAATTTCTTTTCACTTTATTGTACATAGTTTACTTATTATTATTTATACATAGCTTATTTCAAAATATTAGAAAAAATATAGCATGTCAAAATACAAAAACATTAAAATAAATAAAAACACCAAAAAACTTTTTAATTATATGCATTATCTATGCTTTATATTTTATCCTACCATGCTAGACTTACATTTTATTTTTCTATGCTAGTGTTTGTTGATTTATCTACATTACCATGCTTTACTTGATAGTATTTGGGTGTGTGTAGTGACACTTAAATATTTGATTACTTCACTCTACCCATTGATGGTGCATCCTACTTCTACATTCAATACATGCATCAACATATGTACCCACCAGGGTCATCTTCTACATTACTACACTAGCCAGGTTATGTCATTCCTACACCCATCACTTTAGTTATCATGTTGATGTACATTAATTACTAGCTTACACAAAAAATATCATATTGACACTCACTAGTATATAGCACTTATGTATTTCTTAGCATCTACCTAGTTTTGTACTACATATTTTGCATACTTTCACTTCTTGCTTTGATTGGTTAGATGTGTTAGTATTTTTAAGATTTACATCCCTTCCTTTCTTGCTTTGAGTAGCTAGATGTGATTGCATTTCTCAGTTCATATTTTTTTACTTGTGTGTGCCTTAAGACATTTGCCAATATCCCTTGCTTATACTCTTATATGTGTTTGTGGCCCTCATGCCAATCTTTCTTGTTTACAATTATATGTGTATATGGTCATTTGAGCATGCCTTGTATGATTGATTTATTAATTTGAGTGACATGTACACATGTCCATTATTTTCTTGGCTTCTTGGCCTCTTTCATATATTTCTTGCTTCTTGCCTTGCATGTTTGTTTACTTGTTTGATTCTCAGTTATTTGCAATGCCATGATCCACATCATGCATTATCTTGCCTTATTGGATGCCATGATGGACAACATGCTCCATCCCTCCTTGAGAACTAGCCATATTTCTAGTTTTAGTTTAGTATACTCAACATGCTATTACATTGTTACATCTATCTAGACATACCCCTATTAATCTAAAAATATCCAATATAAACTATGTTATATCTTGAGACATATTTTGGATTATCATTTATATATCATGTGTTTCATAGCATAACACACTTTTAGAGCTTTTTATTTTGAGAGAATTCATTACAAGGTCTTCATTCCTACCATTAGAAGAGGGGAAGCAAATAGGGGTTCTGTCACAGAGATCAAAGCCCTTTACCAATCAAAAATAATTTTTTATAACACTCAAAATAGTAGTAAGAATTAAAAACACATAAAACATACCATAAAAATAGTGATGAACATAAAATAATCATTAGAAATGGTAAAGGACAAGATTTCCCCATTTGTAATATAGTGTTAAACACTAAAGTGTCCACTTTTCAGTGCTCCTATCCAAATAGCTAAAAACCCAAAATTTTTAGAAATAGATAACAAGATAAGGTCAATTATAGTTTTGTTAGCTACAGTTAAATTTATATTAGGTAATTTTAGTATAGATTTACTTAGATTATCCATATATATGGGGCATTATGCATGGCATGATGGCTCTTGCTTCTAGTTTTAGATTAGGTAGTTAGTACAACTTTCATATCAAAATCCATGTTATAGACACTAATGATTTGGGACAATGTACATGGCACATTTGCCTTCTTTTCTATCTAGTTCATCATATTACCTAGGTATTCTCAATATTTATATGCCTTATTCTATTATTAGGTGGTTGGCATCATTTCAGAGTGGCTTTCATATAAGCCTAGTTATTAGTTTTGGAGTTGCTTTCATACAAGCCTAATCTTCACCTTTTGGAGTGGCCAAGATTAGCCTAGTTATTAGTACACATTTGAATATCCATGCCACATTGTTAGATTATAAAGCATTCATGGGATTCATGAGCCATCTCACAGAACACACATTCATACTAGTATCTGTTCATAGTTCACACTTAGTGGGCAATAATAGATCTAAAGGACCAGCTAACCTCTGTATTCTTAAGCCACCTACTCAGAGGGATTGGACACATAGTCTAAAAATTTATTAACACATGCATTATTACATAGCTTCAGTACATAATGGGCAGTCATTGAACCAAAGGGTTAACCTTTATATTCTTGAGCCACCCTTAAAGAATTTAGCACTCTTCTCTATTCACAATATTAATCTTTGTACAACACATACCCATAATCACTCAACATCACAATAGGTTTTATATTGGTTCACATACCTGGTGAGGTGTATTTGTTCCTTTCTCTTCCTCTCTCTTTTACTCAACCTTTATATGTTTTTATTTTACACATAGTGTGTCTAGTAAGAACTAATCTACTCTTTGTTTTCTCTTATAAATTTATGTTTCATATTGTGCCCTCTCCATGCACACTCAACATCACACATATTCATGGGCTTCACCCTTGAAAGTAATTTTAGGTAGGCTATCTATTTTTCTTTATCCTAGTATTTTGCTTTGCTACATCACTAAAGTAAAAGGGGGGAAAATGTAGTCATATAAAATGTCCAAATTGGTAGTTTGAGTGTGGCTTGTGATACCCCATCCATACGTCATTTTTGCATGATCTTGTAACCCTTATATACACATTTTTTCTATTTCCAATCATCCAAAACCTTCTAAATGATCATTCTACCTCAACCAAATAGTATTCCTTATGTCAATATTTTTCCCATAGGTCCTGATCCTATAGAATAGGAGCACCCCATTTGGACTATAGTGCTAGACACCAAAGTGTCTTATTTTTAGCAGTCCTATCCATTTGTACTTTGATCCCCAATGGTAATTTTCATCTTGTCCTTATCTTCAATCAGATCAACATAACACAAATACATCTGACCCATGACCAATTGTTCCATATAAAATCCCACTCAAAGCTCATTAATAATGGAGGTAACAAAACTTAAAAATCAAGTAAAAATACAAATAAATCACTAAATCAAACATCCCTATTCTTTGCACACAATCACCTAATATAGTTGTAAACATACTCAAATATTCATACCAATCCCTAGCCACATTAGGTGGGAGAACTACATATGACTTGATACCTCTTTAGAGTATTGGTATGTAGGTAGTGTGCCCACACAAGGGGTGTGGATTTCACATTTAGTACATATTACACACTAACCCCCCCTCTTTCTCAAGTGACTCAAATATCATTTTATCAAATCATGATGGAGGATTAGGGTTTTAAGATAAAATCTACTCCACAATAAGTTCCATTAATAATGAGCACTCAATTTTTCATAGGCATGCTCAAACAAGCATAACATAACTACCTATAAAGTTTTAGGTCTTTGTGACTAGTTTGGACAAGAGCAATAAAAATGGACAACAATGCTAGATTCCAAAGCATCCACTTTTTGGCACTCTTATACTTTCACCAAATGAAATATAGATTCAATTTTATGATACCTTCCTTGTCCTACACAACCATTGTCAACATTTGTATCAGCTATCTCAGTCCATTTTCTAACTAAGTTATATCTTTCTTCATATTTATTGCTATTTTTAGAAAGGTAAAAAAGACAAATAATTACACCAATCAAGAATATATTTATTGTAATATTTTGTATTGATTTATTAATCTAGACCCTTAACTAAAATAGGAATAAAAATCTATTATTCCAAAATAATTTAAATAAGTTATTTAAAACTAGACCTGATCATGTACTTCATAGGTGTGTCATAGAAGATGAAGTATTTGACATAAGAGCATGTCATAGTGAACCAAGAGGAAGAAATTATTTGATAAAAAGTACCATTCATAAGATCCTTGGTGCAAGTTATTATTGGCCATCTCTTTACCAAACTATCAAAAGGTTTATATGGTAATGTGACCCTTGCCAAAAGATGGGTGAGCCTACTCTATCCCTAGAAATGACTATCCATCCTCAAATAAGTTTAGAAACATTTGAGAAATAGGATTGGGATTTTGTTGGACCAATCAACCCACCATCTCAAGGAAAAAAATATTTATTAGTATGTACTAATTATGTTACTAAAAGGGATTAAGTGTGTATACACATAATATTTTTAAAATTTTATTAATTATTGACACTTTGTATTTTTTAGGAACCTATTGAGTCTTAATCTCTCAGAGTGCATACCCTAAGGGGTACACTAGGAAAGGGGTGAGAAGACCATCGATGCTTCATAAGATTGTTGTCCCTTTAACCACATGATATCTCCACACTTGTCTCCTAAAACCATTTACCCTAAGCTTGATCTTCTTAATTCTACCCATTCTAGTTACTTTCTTATTTTCATCTTCCTTTACTTGCCTTAACACCATCTTGGTTATTTCGATATATCAGGTCCACTAGGTTGATCTAGTGTAGTTTAGGGGTATTTTTAACCTTATTAGCTTGTTAGCCTTTTGGCCGACCTAGCTTAGACCTAGTGAATTGTCCTTGAAAACACACTGAGTCAATTAGGTCGACCCTATATAGTCAATGTTTTTAGGAGGATTTAGGACAAGATTTGCCTATATATAAAAGTTTATTTCCCATAATTTCATAAGATAAAAATTAAGAGTAAATAAGTGTGATTAAAAGTCTACTTATCGACCATTCTACTTGAGGAATAAAGCTTAGGGTTCCATACTTTCTTTAGAGATATGGATCTTATCTTGTGGAGAAGTCTTTTGGATTCTTAGATAGCTTGTGTAGCCTAGAGATAATTTATCTTGGTTATCCTTACATACCACAACAATATCTTGTGAAGCACCTTGGCCAAGGATGAGATTTAGGCTTGATGGATTTGTCTTCAAAGGTAAGTATTCATAACTTTATTTCTCTTTTGTAAGAATAGATAGATAATGCATTTGTATTCTTATCCCATGTATTAGGATTTTTTATACACTGATATGAGTATATCTCTTCTAATACATGCTTATTTTAGATGTTTTATTATTTTTAACCCCCATTTTGTGCCACAAACTTTGGTGTGTACTAGATTAGATTTTTTTCTTGTTATTGGAATATGTGAATGTTTTAAACCATAGGATTCTATTAGGGTTGTTGTGAAATTATGGTATACTGTAAGCTTTGGAATCCTTCCCAAAATTATATTTGTGATAAGTGATCCCCTAATTAGGTCTAACAGAGCCCCATATTGGTCATGATCCTACTTAACAAGTGTATCCATAATTAGAAGTGTAGGTATGCTCTATTTTCTTTGAACCAAGATTGATTTATAGACATGATGTATTTATAATTACATATATTTTGGTGAACCTGATGTGAAATTAACCCTTTTAGGATTTATTTCACTTTTCTTTTCATTCTTTTAGTCATTATTTTTATCATACTAGATTGACTTTGTCAACCCAATTTTTTTTATTTTTATGCATAGGTTTCTAGGAACATGCAACTAGATCAACCCAATCAACCTAGTACAAGTTTCTAGCCTTTCAAACACCCAATTTAGCCTACTATGTTGACTCAATCAACCCTATAAATTTATATCACTTTGTAACAGGTTCTTTCATATCTTGATCAGTCTTATCGACCTAATTTGTAGATTTCTCAAGCATACTTCAAGGTTCTTTATTAGTAATATTCCTTCATTGCATCTTTGATCCACCAAGGTTCCTTTCCACCTCTCTATTTATTTCTTTTATATATTATATTTCATAGTTATTAGTATTTAGAATTGTCATTGCACAGCCAACTATATTGACCATGTCTACCTAGTTGTATGTTCTATGTGTTATCTAAAATAACTAGATTGATCCTACTAGCCTAGTTCATTTTTAGACCTTACTTTCATAGTACATGTTCAACCCTATCAACCTTGTTCTTTATTTTATGCATATAATTTCAACACTATACCTTATTCTAAATTATAATTAACCTCATATCTGTTAGTAATTAACTTATACCTTTCTCTTTATATTGCTTGCATGCTTATAATAGTTCACATAGTTTAATTAGGGGATTTTTAATTAATCACTTATTTTCAATATTTCTATTTTATGCACACATGACCAAATCACAAAAACATAAATAATCACTTTAACATTTTGTCTACCCTAAGCCAACCTACTTGGATTTCATCACCAAAGGGGAAGTTAACTAGATGATTTGGTTAAGTATAAAGCATGGTTAATGGTATATTCTGGTTAAGTACATGATAACCTTATTATTTTGGTGTGTGAAGTAAGTGGGTAGGCCCCAATACCAAGCTTGTATCATTTCCACTATAGTCCCTTTCATCCCAAACTACCTAAAACCACCCTTAGATTGCTATCTAATACTTTTTTTATAGCCAACTTCTAATCACATTAAAAATCATATCTTAATAATCTAATAAATATTTAGGTTGACCAATTAGTTATATCTTTACTTTTCAAGTTTATTTCTTTCACTTTGTTCAATTATGTGTGTAAAAGCTTGAATTAGATAACATTAGTGTAAGGTTTTATTTTATGTGTTTAAATTGGATTGGCTAGTGTTAACCAATTGACTATCTATTGCCTTTCAATACTTACTATTTTTCAATACTTGAAAAAATATCTTGTTTAATTTTCATAATTTATTTTTAATCTTCTTGAATTCCATATCTATTTTACTAGATTGACCCAATCAACCTGGTGTCTTTTTTACCTTCTATACACTGTATAAGATCAACCCAATCAACCCTGTATAGTTTTATAGTCCCTATTTTTATACTAAATTGACCCAATCGACCCTATATTATATAGTTTTACATTCCCTCTTTCTATGTTAGGTCAACCTAGTTGACCCTATAATATTTTAGTCACCTCTTTATCCTTTGATTTCTCATCTCTCTTTTTTCCCCTTCATCATGGACTTTGTGTTTAGTGATGACACTAAGTCATATTCAATATACATGATGAAATTTACCAATCCTAATAGGGTCTCCCATAAAAAATGTAGGTATCCTCTTTTAGATGTTATTAAAGTTCATATTTCCACTCATATAATGAACTATGGGACCCCTCCTCATACCTCTTTGTAATATAATCTACCTCTTCTCTTAAATGATCAACTTGAGTTAAAGTATACTCCTAAAATGCTTTTCTTTATCTCTAAATTTCCTCAACATCGAGGAAAGGTCTTTCTACCATTTATAATGTCATTATTAGTGGTCAAACCAAAGAGCCTCATTCAACTACTCCATTCAATACTAGATTTAAGGGTACCACTTTTTTTAATTCTCAACCTCTTCTTTCAATTTTGACTCCTTATGCTATGACATCTTCTCTAACTTCTTCCACCTTCATGCCTAGTATCTCAACTAACATGATAGTTTCTACATATAGTAGGCTTCTCATAAAATACACTATCCTTAATGCTTCCACTAGTTCAGTATTTACTACCTAGGGAAATCATTCTTCTAGTGCTTCTTATTCTCAACCATTCATTAGTCCATCTTTTGCTTCATAAGAAAAATTTTCCACTAGTGCCTCTCATTCTCATAATTCTTCTCAAGCCCATATAAACACTAATAGTGGTACCGAAGCCACTAATACCAACACAAATACCAATCTTAATCATTCTAATGCTAATCAAACACAAAAAAAATTATTATAAACTCTCAATCAAATGAATATCTTTCAAGCGCATAACATAAATTAAATGATGGGAATGAAAAATCACCTTCTTAATATTTGATCTCATCCACAACCAATGGCCTAGGGAACACATAATCAGAATGTCCCCCCTCATCCTCTACAATATTCTCAAGGAAATCTCATTCCTTAACCTCTTTTGGTTAATAAAACCATTAAACATTTAAAAAATGAACCTCTCACTACTCAAATTACCAACATTAATATATGAGGTATAACACCTAAAATTCCCTATAATGAGTCAACTGATCCTACCCTTCACCTCAAAAAAGTTGGAGATATTTACAAGGATTGGGTCAAATTAAACACCTTTGTGATTACCAAGCTCTTATACAAAACCCTCATAGCTGATGCCTTGGATTAGTATAATAAAATTAGAGACAATTCCATTTCTAGTTTAGAGGACTTAGTAAATGATTTAGTGCAAGAATTCCAAACTAATGATCTTCCAAAAAATAGTTTAGCCCATTTCATTAATTGCAAACAACATGAGAATGAAATTGACCAAGCCTTTGTTAAGATATGGAAGACTTTGTCAAACAAATTTGAACATAACATGGTGGACGATAATCTTTTTCATCTCTTTACAAATGTTCTATTTCCTAAATTACAATATCAAGTCTACACTCTTTCTCCATGTAACTTGGAGGAGGCTATCGACTAAGCTAAAAGGCAAGATTTATTAATGCATCAATTAAAGCCACCCTAACCTTCTTCAGGTCCTTGTATTTTATTCAAGATCAAAAAATATAATATTACTAATTATGGTGTTACTAATTTTTATGACACCATTCACAATGTTCAAGCTATTGTTCCTAATCTATCTTTAGAACCAACTCCTTCTCAATAATATACTAATCCTTATTTCTCTTCACCAAATAACATTAATGTCCAAAAACCTATATCCTTAGCTATATTTATTAAACTTCTACCCAGGCCTCTTCCATGAGAGCTTGATGTTACTTAACCATCAAATCCTAGTATGATCCTAACAATGTTTTTGGTTTCATGCTAGTTGGGGTCATTCTCATGAAACATATAAACAACTTCACAATTTAGCTATGGATTTTACTCTTGGTCCTAAATTTGATCATGATTTCATTATTTGTAAGTGTCAACAAGCCTATGAAATTTCTTTCAAAGACTATAAAACACATGACAAAAATCAATCCTTAAATCAAGAAAATTCTCATCAAGCTATCTACAAAGATCCTTTACCTAATAATTAATCGATTCAAGTCAAGATAAGCCTACTCCTTACACCAATAACATAAAAAGTCTTGTTGAAATAACTTCCAAAGAGAATGTGGTTAGCATGACTAATATTCAAAGGGTGGTGGCTTTCATTTATTCTCAACTTATCTACACTCCTCTTTCACATAATAAATATCATGTTATCTAGAATTCTTCTCCAACTCATTTAAATGAGTCAGGACAAGAAAATCCTATCGATTTTGATGATCCAAGTTTTAATTCTCCCTTATATAACACATCCCATTATATTTCTACCACTCTTACATCATCTTAAAACACTAATGATAAATATATTTCTACCACTCTTGGATCTCTTCCAACACTAATGATAATCTTATTTCTACTAACACTTCTTCCAATTTTCAAAATCAACTTCAACCAGCTACTTCATCATCTCAACATGATTTATAACCTTATTCTAAGCCTTCTTATTCTTACTATCAACAAAAATTTCAATTTACTTCAGCTCTTCATTTCAAGGATCTTTTTAATCACTATTCACCTTTATCTAACAAACTTATTATGAGTTATGATGAGTGGGATCCCATTATAGAGCTCACTAATCTCCCATCCAAAATTCCATTCCTTGAGTTTATGAGGACATCCCCACATCATATAAATTACCTCGTGTAACTCTTATTCAAGATGAATGTCCCTTATCCTCCTCTATTAGGATATGAGGCCACTTTATCTAGTTCTAAAGATCATATTTTATAATAATGAGAAGTGATGTCTATCACCATTAATGAAACTATAAACACTTCTCTTTCTTTAGAATTTAATATAGCTTCTATGATTCTAGATGAGATTATACTTCATGTGGATGATCATCCCTTATTCATTAGCATCTAAATAGGTGATATCCAAGTCAGGCATTCATTGATTGATGAGGGTTCTGGCACTTGTACTTCCTCTCTCAATTTCAATAACCCTTGGATATTTTGAATGAAATCTAAATTCTACACTAACACATGCCAAGGATATGATAGAATGAAAATGAATCCTCTAGGTTGTGTGTAGCTTCCAATTACTATCCCACCTGTCACTGTCCATGTGAAGGTGATGATTTTTAATTTCCCTCATTCTTATAACATCTTTCTTGGTAGGTCATGGACTAATTTCATGAGATATATCACTTCTTATGCCTACCAATAGGTTAAATTACATCCCAATGGAGCCATTCATAGGATTCAAGGTGACACTAATGCTTAGAATTCAAAATAATTCCAAGATCATAGTGTCTTCAAAATTTTGATTCTTGAGCCTTTGCTTAGCATTCAATTTAATGAGTCTCAACATTCAACTTTTTGGTTAAATTAACCTAAGGTTACATTGGGCATATTGAGCTCATTGGTAACATTCCTCCCAACCTTTTAGATTTTGATGATGATGAGCCTAATGAGATTAACTTAAATATAAAAAAATTTGATCTCTCACCTCATCTCATCTCACAGCTTCCTATTTCCTTTTAAATCCATTCTCATAAGCTTCCTGGTGATGACATTCCCATAGCCTTGACCGAGACTAGACATTATATTCACCATACTTCATTAGATGATAAGGTCATCCTTACTTGCATCATTGAACTTCACACCTTAGATTACGATGATGGTTATTCCTTAGATGATCCATTGTTAAGTAGTCTTATACAAGCCCATGATGCCAAGATTGTCCATTATCATTCTTTTTTACTTGAGTCTTTTTGTGCATCTCATTATTTTCCTTCACTTACAATTATTTACTTTTGTATCTTTCCCCTTTATCACAGGGTAGAGATGGCATGACACCTCTAATTTTTAATTATAAGTGTCAATGTCATCTCTAGAGATGGCATTGACACCTCTAGGACTATGATCATAGATCATGCTATCACCGGGCCTTATCATTTTGCTAGGTACCCTGACCCTCATTATTGGCTTATCCTTGAGGTTAGTAAGACTCTCCTTAGACCTTCTATAGATCCTACTCCTCCATTATAGAATTGGCTATAGTTGAGCTTCTTCTTACTCTTGCTATAGTTGATCTTATTTCCACTCTTACTTTTGATCCTATTACTCCTTTCATTGAGCCTAGTTCCATTCTTTCCTCATCATCACCCTCCCTTGGTGATGGTTTGATTCCCTTGCCTAATATGGCTACTCTAACCACTAAATGGGTTGACAAGTGCTCTTCAACTTATTCCACTCCTATTATATCTCCTTCCATGAGTGATTCTACTAAAACCAATCACAATCATATATGTTACTTCAATGGGATAAATAACCATTTTTACACCCATTATTTCAAGTTTTGATAATATATTGATACCTTTTAACCTTATTCCCCATCAACAGATAAAACCATACCTCTTCCAAAGGTAATTATTAAATATCTACCCAAGTATGGTGAGGTATATTATATATGGCATCTATGTGGCACCTACCACACTGATCGTTATCACATCCTACAACATCTTAAGGATCATCTTATATCCATTCTTGGACCTTCTTCTATTCCTACCATAGGTCATCCCTATAAAAATACTTCTCTATCTTCTCCTATGGCTCCACCACCAATGGTTCCACTACCTCTTATGGTCCCTTAACCACATTCTATGCCTCTACCTATTATTCCTTTACCTATGGACCTTACCTCACCTATGGATCCTTCTCCATCTATGAGTCCTTCACCTGTGGATCCTTCACCACCATTGATTCATGCATCTCCCTTAGAGCCTACTCCCATGCATTCTCTTGACCTTTCCTAGCCTAATTTTCCTCATCATGATCCCTTGATCATTCCTACTTTTTCAATTGATGAAATCAAAAAATAAGTATTTTCCTAGTATTCATTGAATATTGATGAAACTTTAGTAGCAATTCATCTCTAGATTCATAGAGATTTATCCAATGTCTTGGATAATCTGTATGAATAGATTTACCACTATTTATGAGCACATGTATGGTATTTTAACATTTTTATTATATTTTACATGTGATCTGATCTTATTTATATCTATTATATCATTTGACAATGTGTCAATTTTTTAATTATTTTATATCAAGATCTTACTTGTTATATTATATCTTGCTTATATTCTCATTTATATTCACATATGGTTTTCTTTTATTTATAATAATTTTCCATTTTTACCTAGAGTTTTTATCAAAATTATCTTTCTTGTATATTTATGATTGTTTTGATTTCTTATGCTTATTTTTTTCATAGATAATTTTTCATGGTGACTTGGTTATACAAACCCTATTCCCTTTGGTTATTATCTCCCTTTACCATGTGATTAGTTAGTAAACATATATCTCATTATTATCTCCTTTTACCAGTCCACTTTTTATCTCCTTTTTCCCTCTTCCTTTTACTTCAAAATAAGCATATACATGGTTGAGACTTGGGATCACATGCTAGTTCATTGCCAAGCCCAAGTGTCCTAGTCAATATTTATCTTTGGTTACTTAACTTCCTTTAGCCTTAGCCTATAGCTCATTAATGTGTATCACTATTTATCTCATGATTGGTGATTCCAAATCCTTAGGGAGGATAAATATTAAAAAAACTTCAAAATAAAGTTAAAATCTAAATCATTTAAATAAAAGTCAATGATATCAAAAGGCAAAAAAATTCTTAAACGTCTAATCATAGTAAAAGACATGATTCAAATCACATCTCCTTGTAGTCAAATCTCAAACTCCAAATTTAGCCTCAAGATAAAGGTGAGGTCCTTTGGCGTGTCGTAGGCCATTAGAATAGAAGAGGATAATAAAAAAATAAAAATTAGTGCTACCTACTTTCTCACATAAGTAACCAATCTTTGTAGTAAACTAACAAGTCTGTAAGGGGTCTTAAATAACAGGGAACATGTCATGGGAAGGTAGGTCCATTTTAATTTTTGTTGTACCAATATATCTTCATGAGTTTATCTTAGCAGCACACTTATTTTCCTACATATCATTGTGTCTATAAAAAATAGGTTTCCTTTGTACATAGATGACCACTAGTCATTTAGTGTCTTTTCATGTCCTTAGTATGACTCTTACCTCCTACAGTCTTCTTATAAGATGACTAAGTCTAGATTTTTACACTCCATTATTCACTACTTATATCCCTAATATTTTATCTTGAGAAATATTATTTTGTCTATTGATCACTCCCCTTGGGATTTCATTTGTGAGTTGATTTGTAAGATCATTGATAGGACCCAGCATTCCTCATAAATTACAATCTTTTTTATTCCTATTACCCACATCTTTGATTACCTAATTTTTCCTATTTATTCTACCCTAGTGGTGTTCTCTTTGTCAAGTTACAGTGTAAGACCATGGATAGGACCTAACCCTCTTTACAAAATTTTCAAAATACCCAAGTCACCATACAAATTACATGTGTCAAATTTGGGATAAGATTTAATGGATTATGAAGTTACATGTCATTTTACATGCTTCCTATCTTGATTTAGTATGTTTTATGCTTACTTCATTTTTATTTCACCTTTTTATCTTCTTATTTTCTGAGTCCATGTAAGATTACAACCATTTTTTGAATTTTTCATACTTCCTAGCTTGAATTAGTGTGATCAATTTAAGACCAAAATTCTAAAATTTTGTTTTTATCTCATAATTACCAACATGATTTAGTATAATTGATTTAATTAACTCATTTGTTCTTATACCATTTATGCCATTTTTCATACTTTCCATTTTATTACATTGTTTTCATACTTCCCAACATGATATTAGTATAATTTTACTTGTTTTAATTTGGTGCAAAAATATTTCACATTGGTTTTTAAAAAATTCCTTTTTACCATCTTGTTTTACCATTTCTTGGCTATTTATACTTAGTCATTTCTTGTTAGTACACATTTCCCAGCTTGAAATAGTGTTTAGTACATTTTATTGATTGATTATATTTTTCCAAGTCCTTTTTGCCTATTTATTTTTAATCGTGCCTATGTTTTTCATAATAATATAAAAGAAATCACATCTCATATATTTCCTATAGCATATACAACAAAGCTAAATGCATGTGCTAGAAATTAATATATCCAAAGCATCCACATACATAACCATAATGAACAAACACAACCCCAATATATATATATATATATATATATATATATATATATATATATATATATATATATATATATATATATATAACCCCATGAGTTTTATACAACATATACAATGATATACAATGTTCTAGCTCTATGGCTAGGCTCCATCATATCTATCTTGTGGTCTAGATACACTACCTACTAAGGCCTCAGTCTGAATCCTCTAAATAGTATGTTATAAAGAGGATATCTAAGATCTCAATCCTTCTACCTATCTTTATAGGTGGACTATATACACCTATGACTCTGTCAGCTAGGTTTGAATCTCTATCATTTATGCCACTATGGCCAAATGCGTAGCTCTCTCATATCCTAAGGCTTGCCATGCCTATAGCTCATCAACATGTATCATTATTGGTGGTTGCATCCTCTATCTACACCTATATCTATCTCTACCTCTCCATCTAATCTAAACTAGCTTTCCTAAGCTAGGGTAGATGGTACACTTAGATCCACCATTGTCATCAGGTCGTACGGCTACAGAGTCTCATTTAAGATGTCATGGAGTGCTACCCTCACTAGGGACCCTCATCTCTCATCTTCATCCTTAGATAAACCTAAAAAATCCTATAAGATGGATATTATATCACTATCATATCTCAATATATATATATATATATATATATATATATCTTTAATTCCAAATAAAAACCTAAAGGAATAATTTAATCATCTCTTCTACCTATTTCTGTCTTAGATACTATGGTCTTAGCATCTAAATGACTACTCAAAAAAATCTCCCCATTTACATAGCCTCCTAACACCTCCTTTATAGGTCATCCCCTCATCTCAAACCTAATTGTCATGGGTTACGCCAGTCTCCGCATATGTCTAAGTAGTCTCTTTATCATCTCCTCTAGCTCACCATGGGGTCATCTAGGATGGAAATAGTATCCACTCTTTCCTCCTACCCCCATTAACACCATGTCCTTAGTGGCCTCACAATGGAGTTGGTAATGGTACATATATAAATACGTCTACATCCCTATCCTCCTAATCAGCTCGTCATCATGACCAACTAGTCCATGGTCTCTTCAAACATGGCCTTAGTGTAAGCCTCACCACTAGTGGCCCTAGTTATCTCCTCCTCGATGGTTCCCTCACATGTCAAGCCCACTACTCAAGCATTAATATCAATGCTACTGGATGAGGTAGGCCCATCTACCTTGTCACTCATGCCATTAGATGTGGCTCTCTCCACTAGAAATAATGTTTGATAACCTCAATCCTAGCTATCATTGGTACAACTATGTCCCAACTCACCCATATAGCTATTATGTTCTTACATGGCTACCACACTATGTCTATATGTCTCACTAAATATAGCATTAGCACATGGGGCATGGCCCATGCTACTTAGTCCTCCATCCATCTCTACACTTAAGGAAACCTATCATCAACTACATGGCGCAACCTAGTTGATCAGTACATAGGAAACCTCTCATACATCTAAGCTATCAACAATATGATTAGTCCCATGGTCCTTTACCCTCTGACTAACATCTCATACATATCGTGTACTAGCTAGACCTAGATGACTAAGCCTAGGTCATATATAATTTGCTCCTCTAAGATCATCATGTTAAGGATATCATGAAAAGTGGTACCTTATTATCTGATTTGTGACATAGTACCCACTATGTCATAAGGCTTATCACAACCTTCTAGATGTCTAAGATATATGATATATAAACATCAAACATGCTAACTCTCTGTCTAGTAATATCATCTCTGAGCCTGTAGCCCACATGGCTAATATTTTTTTTTCTTTTAGGCTATCTAGTATCCCTACAATCACTTGTGCTCCTACTATGGGTATTCTTAAGATGGCATGGCCATCTTACAACATAATATCCACTTATACTATATCCACATCCACCTCCTATCTATAAGGTGTTAGTCAATCATTCCTAAAAACCAAGGAACATGACTAACACACCAACACTGAGGGGGATCCAACACATCTCAACTATCCTACCTAGAACTATGGATCCTAATCTATCCCTATCTCCTTATGACAACCTATTTAACAAGTCTGGTAACCATGCCACATCCACAATTCTCCAAAATATCCATCATCACTCCACCCAAGAAACAACAAAGATGTATCAGTTCTTCCATGTCATGTATAGTTAGAATACATTCTTTTTACATTTTTACATCAAAAACTAGCCTACATTACTTTATTTTATTATTTTTTAGCTTAGTTTTAGCCTACTCAATCCTTGACCTTACTTGGTCATTTCAGGCCATTCTAGCCCTCTTTCAACCTTTTAAATGCTTTTTTGTATCATTATAGCTCTTTGGTCAAACTAGTTTGACCATTTTTTCCCCATCTTTCACTTGGTTGACTCAAAAATCTAAAGTCAACCCCCTTCTCTTCCCCTCCCTAGTGTTGATTTTCCATTCTAGACCTCTCACACCACCTATTAACTCTAAACTAGGCCATTAACCTATAGAATATATAGGGTTGACCCATACTAGGTCAACACTATGGATTCTGCTCATTTCTAACCTACTCGATTGACTAGGGTTAACCTAGTGCTTTCTACCTATTGACCCCTTGTATTTTCCTTAAAAAGTACACTTTTCTTGATTTCTTCCTAAATCCTCCAAACCCATTTTCTATCTTCCTATTTACTACCCCTAAAATCTAATTTTTCCTCATTTTGATACCCATAAATGCTTAAAATTCATTTTTACTAAAAATTCACTTAATTCAATGCAAATTTCAAAAATTGGTTTGAGATTCTTAGTTACATACTTGTAGTGCACCTGATATTGCCTCTAGATCTCCTTCTAATCTAGCATGTCATCTCCTCACCATCCTAGCTCATTTTTATCTCTAGAGCTCTCTTTCCCCTCTCTCACAAGTCAAAATAACAAATGCTTTGTCTTTTGCCTTATTTAAAAACACTTTTAAAAGTTCAAAATCTTTTAATTATTGCCCTACAAATTCCTTGTTTTGTCTATATCTTTGTTTATACTCATCCATTTCAAAGCCATAAAATTCATTAGATTCATGATGACATAGAGAATATTCTCCACTACCATATGCCTATTTTCCAAAAAAAATTATTTTTGGCTATTTTTTCCACAAATTTCTATAGGTTCATCTATTGTTCTCTACATTGGACACCTTCACATTTATTATAGTCTACTTCTTTATCTAAGGCACTAAGATAAGTTAAAGGTATTTATTTTTCAATTTTGTCCTTTCATTTATCTTCTTTGTTGCTTATTGTACTTTAATTAGCATCAACATTGTGTGTTATTATGTTCTATCTTGAAGCACCATCCTATGTTGTGCTTATATGACACATAATGAGTTTTGAGTGGGGCATATATATACACATAATATTTTCAAACTTTTATTAATTAATGACACTTTATATCTTACAAGAACCTATTGAGTCCCAATATCTCTAAGTGCATGCCCTATGGGGTGCACTAGGAAAGGGGTGGGTAGACCATCGATGCTTCATAAGATTGTTGTCCCTTTTGCCACTTACCATCTAAACACTTGTCTCTTAAAACCATTTACCCTATGTTCGTTCTTCTTAGTTATAGCCATTTCAATCACTTTCCTCTCTCCATCCTCTTTTTATTACCTTAACACCCTTTTGGTTAGTCAGGTGTACTAGGTCGAGTGGGTTAACCTAGTATAGTTTAGGGGTGTTTTTCACTTTCTTAGCTTGCTAGCCTTTTGGCCAACCTAGCTCAAACCTAGTGAATTATCTCAAAAAACACACTAGGTCGACTAGGTCAACCTTGTACATCTAACATTTTTGAGAGGATTTAGGGAAAGATCCACCTATATATACGAGTTCATTTCCCACCATTTCATAAGAGAAGAATTAAGAGTAAAAAAGTGTGAATGAATATCTACTTATTGACCATTCTACTTGAGGAATAAATATTAGGGTTCCATACTTTCTTTCGATATATAGATCTTGTCTTGTAGAGAAGTCTTTTAGATGCTTAGATAGGATGTGTGGCCTAGATCTGATTTAACTTGATTATCCTTACATACCACAACAATCTTTTGTGAAGCACCTTGGCGAAGGGAGAGATTGAGGCTCAGTGGGTTCATCTTCAGAGGTAAGTATTCCTAACTTTATTTCTCCTTTGTAAGAGTAGATATATAATGCATTTGTATTCTTCTCACATGTATTAGAAATTTGTATACAATGACATAAGTATATGTCTTGTAATACATGTTTAGTTTAGTTATTTTATTGTTTCTAATCCCTACTTTGCACCACAAGCTTTGGTGTGCACTAGATTAAATTTCATTTCTTGTTATTAGAATAAGTGAATGTTTTAAACCTTAGGACTATATTAGGGTTGTTGTGTGATTGTTTTAGACTATAGGCTTTGAAACCCTTCATATCATGATATGTTGTGGCAAGTGATCCCCTAATTGAGTCTAGTAGATCCCCATATTGGTCATGCTCTTGTTTAATAAGTGTATCCCCAATCAAAAGTGTAGGAATGCTCTATCTTCTTCAAGATAGGATTGATTTATATACATGATGCATTTTTGATTGCATAAAAAGTGCAGGCACTCACCTTTGATAGGGAGGAAATGGTTTTTTATTTCCTATATCATATGATCATGTTGAGATTTAGATCTCTTAGATTTATTGTTTCTAATCAAAGGCCCCAATTCATGAATAAAATGATCAAGGCTTTTACATTACTATACCAAATCAATAACTATAAATCTTCACCATATCACTCCCAAGCTAATGGGCAAGTGGAGGTCACCAACTAAGAGCTTGAAAGCATTTTGAGTAAAATAGTGAATAACAGTAGGAAAGATTGGGTAGATAGAGTACTTGAAGCAATTTGGGCATATAATAAAACATGGAAGACTACCACAAGATTCTCTCCATATGAAATTATGTTTGAAAAGAAACCCTTATTACCAATAGAAATTGAACTATAGACACTAAATACAACAACTAATATAGGAATTAATCTTGATGAAGCATAGAAGGAAAAAACCATGCAAATTAATGGGTTGGATGAAATAGGGATGGATGCAATCACTTAATCCAATCAACAACTAATACAATAATTTATCTTGATGAAGCACAAGAGGACAAAACCATGAAACTAAATGGGTTGGATGAACTAAGGATGGACACACCCATTCAAACCAACTTGATCTGGAAGTAGTGAAAATAGTGACATGATACTCATATCAAATAAAAATAGTTTCAAGAAGGTGATTAGGTGCTTCTATTTGATTCTAAATTCTAGTATTTTAAGGGTAAGCTTAAAACAAAATGGTTAGGGCCATATCTGATCAAAACCATTCATAGCAATGGCTCTATCCAACTTTAACTAATGTATGGTGACCAAAGGGCACTTTTGGTCAATGGTCACAGACTTAAAGTGTATAGAAGACCACTTAGCAAGGAAGAATTCATTAAATAAAATCAAGACCAATTTGACCTTATGAAAAAACTTGATTCTTCCACTAAAGCTAATGATCTTTGTTGTAGACATCCAATAAAGGAGTGCTAAAAACCAACAAATGGCAGGTCTCCTCCCTTTAAAAATTCAAAAAATAAATAATTAAAATAAATAAATAAATTAAATAAATAAATTAAATAAATAAATAAATAAAAATTAAAAATTAGAAATTAGAAATTAGAAATTAGAAATTAGAAATTAGAAATTAGAAATTAGAAATTAGAAACTAGAAACTAGAAACTGAAAATTGAAAATTGAAAATTGAAAATTGAAAATTGAAAATAAAAAATAAAAAATAAAAAATAAAATAAAATAAAAAATTGAAAATTGAAAATTGAAAATTGAAAATTGAAAATTGAAAATTGAAACTTAAAAATTATAAATTAAAAAATAAAAATTATAAATTATAAATTATAAATTATAAATTATAAATTATAAATTATAAAAAAAAAAAAATTAAAAATTAAAAATTAAAAATTAAAAATTAAAATAAAAAACTATTGAAAAGTGGAAACTAGAAATGGCACTTTTCAAAAGAAACTTCTGCAATAAACATGAATTGTTGTCTTATCAGCTAACTTATCTTCTAAAAATTGTTTATCTTTGTAGGACACATGGAAAATTTAAGATATAAGCATGGGTTTGTATAGCAAAGATATAATTGTACTTCTTTCCAATAGGTTAGACATTTTTTATTATATGTTTTGCATGTATGACCATTAGGTGGATAACACTTTTCATTATGGATAAGTTATTTTGATGTCACATGGATGTGATTGAGGTTGGTACCATCTCTACATTTCAAGATTTGATGTGAAGTTATTCTAAAATATATTTTCAAAAAGATATGACCTCATGTGGAAATCATTGTGCCAGTAAATTTTTCAGTGTGTGATTTTGAGGTTAATTTTTCATTATGCCAGTAAGTTTTTAGGAATACTATAAATAGCTTTGAAGATGGGGGAAAGAATAAAAGTGAACCAGAGTTAGAATAAATGCTCCTACAATATGAATAAACTAAGGTTATTGTTGAGATGATGGGATGGATCAATTTTTTGAAAACATTTTAGGGTTTTTAGGAAAACATTATCCAAGAATTTTTAGAAAATTTAAATGATCATTATGTGGTTTGAGTAAGCATATTTTAGTTGATTCCTTTATTATCAATGATATTTCTAGGATTCCTACAGAAGGTGTGGTTGTTACTAACAAATTGAGTTTTGCTATCTAATTTAAATGTTCATTGATGATAATGAACCTATCTCAAGTTAGCCAAAACCCCACAAGGCATAGCCATAGGAATCATTTGAGACAATCTTCCACCAACATGGCACAATGCTACATATTGGGTCATGAAATACCTTAACTATGATGGGTAGTTTGTTATGGTCGATGGAGACACCATACAACTTCTCATTCAGCTAAGGAAAGGATTAACTAAACTAGAATTCTAGGTAAACCTACCATCCTTTCTCTACTATGCTATAATTAATGTAGCTCAAAAAATAAAAAGGGGAACTAGGTCAATCAAACATCATGGTTTGATTCACCTCATCTATCAAAATCATTTTATAAATAAACCTAAGGGTGAGAAGGTTTGGTCCTCATTTCTACAAAAAGCATCCAAATTTTTTGGTAGGAAATAACCACATCTTGTTTCCCCTCCTTCCATTACAAAAAAAATAGAATAAGATCCATCTTCAACACCTATAGCTCTAAATATGTTGTATCGAAGGTCAAAAATAAAAAATGGGGGTTTCATTAGAAAAACCTAATCCACCAATCAAACCCTAGTGTAGTCATCAGATAATTATTTAGAAGGAAGAAGAAAGTGATGCACAAGTAGTCAAAATTTTGAGAAGTTTAAGCTCTTCCATAGAAGTTATGGATGTTGAACAAATAGTTGAAGAAGAAACCCTTGCATAAGAAATTATAAATAAATAATAGGAAAGACCCTTACCCTCTAAGTTGACAAGGTAAAATCTCCACTTATAGAATAAGCTTCATCTTCTCCTTAACTTTTTCATGAAGATGAGGAGCTGTAGAATGCTATGACTCTATCATAGCACGAAGAAACCATTTGGAAATAATAGGCAGAGTTGGATTTTCTCTGATTGACACTGAAAGGTAAGAATCAATCTATTTATATATTGGAAAGAAGATATGAAGATTTTATTACTCAAGTTTTGGCATAAGAAGTAATCATTAAAGTATTTAATCTTAAACAAACCATAATACATAATTAGTTGTTTTAACAGTCTCATGAACTTAGCACCTTAAAAATTCCCTTGTAAATAAGGATGCCCAAATTAATAGTTTACAAAATTATATTGCTGGTAAGTATGCTCAGATTAATACTTTACAACATTTTATTATTGGTAAAAATGCACTGCTTGGTCAACAAAATACTTGCATACATGAGCTACCTACTCAAAATTTTGAGTTGCAAGCTTCCATACAAGCTATGTAGAGGGAAACTAAGTATATAATTATACAAACTGAAGAACCTACAAGGCCTATTACTTCTTTCCCTCAACCAATTCATGAGATTATTTTAGTTTATAATAAATCTCAACATAAGATTTAGACATTAGAATAAAAAATGCCAGGATCAAAGTAGAGTCTCAATAACAATTGTAGAAGGCTCAAACTTCTATTTAGACTATTTGTGAAATTTCTGACAAATGGTTATCCTGCATAAAACCTTATTCTTTCTATGTTCTATTTCTTCATGAACAATTTTACAAGTGTAAAATGTAGTTAATTTCTCTTGGTTTTCCCCATGTTATTAAGGATGGAAATATGTTTATGTATTTCTTTCTAAAAAGTACCACAAAAAGATAGGATCAAATTAGTGAATTCTATCTTTAAATGTTGTTGGATTACTAGTCTAGATTTTTGATTAACTTGTTTGTGGGTGAAACACAATTATGTGCTTTCCTTTCCACCATGATAAATAAAAAAACTTGGGAGCAATCACACAATCAATTCTTAGAACTACAAAACACTAAAGGTCTATGTATGAGACCTCAATTTCTAGAAGCCCGTAAAATCCTTGCTATCATTTAGCCTATGTATCATATATACATGAAAAACAAATATCATAAACTGTTGAGAGCAAATGTAAAATCTTTCTAATTTTTTTGATTCATCATTCCTCTATATCTATCAATGCAAGTATGGCTAGATGGGAGACTTTGCATGCTGATTTGAAATGAATGGAAGTTATGAGTACCATGACCATTAGTTAGTGTCTTCAAAGAGCTTAAGCAGTTGTTTAGATTATCACACAGCTCCTAGATAAAGGAGGATTAGATGTGTGAATTGGTATGATATTTTTACCATCCATTCTTCTGTGTCTTATGTCCCCTTGGAAAATTTGGTGAAATTAGGTAGAAATAGAATTTTAGGCATGGTTATATACAATGGTAGGGATTTGGGGTTTTTGCCTAGAAACCATCATGATTGGGTCCATCACATTCAAATCTATGATCTCAGTTAGTGGTTGGAATCTAGACTCCTATATTAAAGAATAGTTCTCCCATTGGTTTACAAAAATAATTGTGAAAGGTAAAGTGTGGGGGGGAAATGATGAGAATTCCATATAGCTCATTATATCTCATATAAACTATCCATAAGTGTTACCTCTTAGTTATATATTACATCACATTTAATAGTTAAGGTCTCATCTAAGTAGGAAATGAGTATAATTGTATTTTTTTATGTGATACATTACTGATTCTCTATCTTATTATTTGTGTCTAACTTGGATGAAATGAGCATAGTTTTATATATATAAATACATCCTTATTGGTGAGATCATTTTGAGAAATCATCAACAAATTTTGAAACACTTTTTTGACAATATTTTTGAAGACTTCGTGAAAAACACATTAAGATATAAATATCCTTGGTTGAGCTCTAAAGATATGCAACTCTAAAGATGCTTCAAAAACCTATCTAGATGTGATTCGAAGATGCCTAACCATGCTCTGAAGATGCTCAATTGTACCCTGTAGATTAATATAACAATTCTAAAGATGTATAATGTATAAATATATATTTTCATTATTTATATATCTTACTTTAGATATTAATATTCATAGTAATGGTCTAAAATGATCCAGATATAAATATATTTCTATTTTGTAAAACCAAACATAATCTCTTTGGATCTATGTTAGTTATTCTTGATCTATTGTTAGTTGAGTAAGTTTCAATGCCTCCATATAAGTGTGGGATGTGATTCCTAGATATTCTATTTGAATAAATGGATTTTGCTATTTAGATTTCTAGATTTTGTATTTTAAGAATAGTCATTGAGATGTCATTTAAATACATGTCTCTTTCTCATTTTAGGATCATCAAAAATAAAATAATAGAGAATAAAGAATAGAGAGAAAAAATATTCAAGTGTAATTTCATGTATCTTTATATGTTATTTTTGATAATGATTTAAATTTTGGCATTCTTTTTTATTACTGAGTAAAAGTTGATCCTATTCTGAGGAAGGAGCAAGGGCCCACTTCTCTTTAAAGATCAAGATAATTGGTATTTTTATTTTATAGTATAAAAGTATATTTATTCAATCTAGGTATATTTAATTTTTCTTCAAGTGTGATTTCCCTTTCAATGCAAGTGTAATTTCCCTATTTAATGCAAGTGTGATTTCCCTTTCAATGTAAAGTGTGATTTCTCTTTTAATGTAAGTGTGTTTCCATTAAACACAAAGGTTGTGTCCATTCAATGCAAGGGAGTTTTATTTATGCAGAGTGTGTCTTTCAATTTGATAAGAAGTAAATTTTGTCAACTCATCTCCATATTCAACATATATCAGGAAGTAGTCTAAGTGATAATAGATAATCAACATTCTCACATTATGTAATATCACACTATCCTACCCAGCCAGGCAAGTCAAGTAAGGACACCATAGTGTTTTAAGCTAGATGTTTAAGTTCTAGATGTTGATGGTATAAACTAATTAATCCTTTTAATAAGGAATTCCATATGAGATCTTTAGTTAGCCGATATTTATAGATTTACTTTTCTACAACATAAAATTAGAATCTTATTTTCTATCCTTAGGATTTAGACATCAAAAGCATAATAAACCCCCCCAAACAATGAATTGTTAACTCAAATATCTAACATCTCATTGCATATAGACTTGGACACTGGTTGTGTTAGAAAATGACACCAATATATTGATTGGTTAAATGAGAGGTATAATGATAGCCTATCACAAACATCTATAGGCCATAACTTTTGATCTATAACTTTGTTTAGCTCTCATTTAGATGAAAATGATTGCCTCAAAAATTAAAATTCAGCCATAAAAAATCTATCCATTAAGGGATATTTTCATAACTTTTCAAACCCTCATATGGTCATGTATGGCCTCTAAAAAGTTTTGAAAAATAAATAATGTACAGTCCAAACTTCCAAAGGCCAACATTTTATCCATAACTCCACTTGAGATCTCATTTACACCAAAATGACCATATTAAATATTATAATTCTACTATAGACATCTTCATCCATTTACGTATGTTTTCATAATTTTTTAGACCTTTAAATGGTCACATATAACCTTATAAAAGTTCTAAAAACAAATGATACAGAGTCAAAACTTCTTGAGGCTATAACTTTTGGTTTACAACTCTATCTAATATCTCATTTATGTTAAGAAACCATCTTATAAATTAAAATTGACCCATAAAAATCTATATCCATTTGTGTATGTTTTCATAACTTTTCTAACCCTTATATAGTCATGTATAACATCTGAAAAGTTATGAAAATAATTAATTTGGAGTCCAAACTTTTAAAGCACATAAATTTTGATTTGTAACTCTGTTTAAACTCTTGTTTATGTGAAAATTACCATATCAAAAAGAATAATTTAGAAAAAAATGGATGTATCCATTTAAATATGCCTTAATAACTTTTTAAACACTTAGATGGTCATGTATGGCCTCTTAAATGTTCTAAAAATAAATGATCTAGAGTCCAATTTTATGGAGACCATAAATTTTAATTCATAACTTTATTTGAGTTCTCATTTGCATCAAAATGATCATCTCAAAATTTTAAATTTAGACAAAATTATATCCATCCATTTGGGTATGTTTTCAAAAAAATCAAACCCTTATATGGTTATGTATGGATTCTAAAATGTTTAAAAAATAAATGATGCAAAGTCCAAATTTATGGAGGCCATATATTTTAATTATAACTATGTTTGATATCTCATTTATGCCAAAATTAATGTCTAAAAAGTAAAATTAAACCATGTGTGTGTGTGTGTGTGTGTGTGTGTGTGTGTGTGTGTGTGTGTGTAGAACATTTTAGACTCTCAAATGGTCATGCATGGCATCTAAGTTAAGTAAATAAATGATGCCTAGTCAAAACTTATGGAGGCCATAAATTTTTCAAACCTTTAAATTTTTAGACCCTTAGATGGTCATGTATGACCTTAGAAAAGTTTTGAAAATAAATGATGCAAAGTCTAGTCATAAATTTTTATTTATAACTCTATTTGGGATCTCATTTGCACCAAAATGATTTTTTCATAAAGTAAAACTCAAGCATAAATTCATATATCCATTTAGAAACATTTTCAAAACTTTTTGGACCCTCATATGGTCATGTATGTCCTCTAAAAAGTTATAAAAATAAATGATGTAGAGTCCAAACTTTTGAAGGTCATAACTTTTGATAAGTAAATATGTTTGAGCTCTCATTTGTGCCAAAATAACTGCCTCAAAATTTACAATTTAGATGTAAACCCACTATCCATTTAAGGATGTTTTTATAACTTTTTATACCCTAATATGGTCATGTATGGCCTTTAAAAAGTTTTGAAAATAAATGATACCAAGTTCAAACTTCTAGAGGCTATAAATATTGATATGTAACTCTATTTAATCTCTCATTTGCACCAACATGACCATCTTAGAAAGTAAAATTAATCCATACATAGATCTATATATTTATGGATGTTTAAAAAAAAATCAGACCCTCATATGGTCATGTATGACCTCCAAAAAGTTCTAAAAATAAATGATACAAATTTCAAAATTTGAGATGCCATAATTATGCTTGAGCTCTCACTTATGCCAAAATGACCATTTTAAAAAGTAAAACTGAGCCATAAAAATATATATTCATTTATATATGCTTTAAAAAAAATTTGGACCCTTAGGTGGTCATGTATCACCTCAGAAAGGTTCTCAAAATAAATGATGTGGAATCCAAACTTTTAGAAGCCATAATTTTTTATCCCTAAATCTATTTGAGTTCTCATTTTTGTCAAATTGATCATTTCAAAAATTAAAATTCAAACATACACAATACGATCCATTTAGGTATGTTTTTTAGATGGTCATTTATGGTCTCTAATTTTTTAAATAATAAATGATGTAGAGTCTAAATTTTTTATCTATAACTCCATCTGAGCTATCATTTATGCTAAAAACACCATCTCAAAAAATTACAATTTATAAATAAATAATTATATCCATTTATTGATGTTTTTAGAAATTTTGAAATCCTCATTTGGTCATGTATGGTCTCTAAAAAGTTGTGAAAACAAATGATGTCATCCAAACTTCTCGAGGCTATAGCTTTTGATTTGCACTCTACTTGAGTTCTTGTTTACCCCAAAATGACTATCTCAAAAAGTATAATTAGAACATAAACATTTTTATCTATTTAGGGATGTTTTCATAGCTTTTTATAACTTAAAATGGTCACTTTTACCTTCCAAAAAGATATGAAAACAAGTGATGTGGAGTCCAAACTTCTAGAGACCATAATTTTTATTCATAAATTTCTTTAAGCCCTTATTTGAACCAAAATGGCCATCTATAAATGTATAATTTATCCATAAATAACACTATCCATTTAGGTATATATTTATAAATTTTTAGACCCTCATATGGTCATGTATGTCCTCTAAAATGTTTTGTAAATAAATGATGTGGAGTCCAAATTTTTGGAGGCCATAACTTTTGATTGTAACTCCATTTGAGCTCTAGTTTACTCCAAAACTACCATCTTAAAAAGTATAATTCAGCCACATACAAATCTATCTATTTAGGTATGTTTTTAAAACTTTCAAGAACCTTATATGGTCACATATGGAATCTAATTTTTTTTGAAAATAAATGATTTTGAGTCAAAACTTCTCGAGGCCATAAATTTTGATCCATAACTCCATTCGAGATCTCATTTACACCAAAATGACCATATCAAAAAGTAAAATTTATTCATAAATATATCTATCTATCTAGGGATGTTTGGAAAATTTTAGAACCTTATATGGTTATGTATAGCCTCTAAAATATTCAAAAAATAAATAATGTAGAGTTCAAATTTTTGGAGGCCATAACTTATGATCCATAACTCTATTTGAGCTTTCATTTATGTTAATATGACCATCTCAGAATGTAAAATTTAGACATAAATAGTTATATCAATTTAAGGATGATTTAAAAACTTTTTATACCCACATATGGTGATGTAATTTATCAAAAAAAATTAAAAATAAATGATGTGTAGTCCAAAATTCTAGAGGCCATAACTTTTGATTCACAGCTCCATTTGAGATCTCATTTGTGCCAAAACAACTAATATGAAAATTGTAATTTAGCCATAAATAAATCTATATATTTAGATATGTTTTTAGAACTTTTTAAACCCTCATATTTTCATGCATGGATTTTAAAATGTTTTAAAAAATGATGTAGATTAAAAACTTATGGAGGACATAAATTTTGATCTGTAACTCCATTTGAGTTTTTGTTTACACAAAAATGATCATCTTAGAAAGTATACTTTAGCCATAAATAGATATATCAATATATGGATGTTTTTATAACTTTTTAGACCCTGAGATGGTCACATATGGCATGTAAAAAGTTTTGAAAATAAATGATGTGTAGTACAAACTTTTGGAAGCCATAACTTCTAATTTGTAACTATGTTTGAGATTTCATTTATACCAAAATGACTATTTTATAAAGTAAAATTCATAAATAAATATATATATATATATATATATATATATATATATATCCATTTAGGGATATTTTTAGAACCTTTTAAACCCTTAAATGGTCACATATGGCTTCCAAAATGTTAAGAAAGAAAATGATGTGGAGTCCAAACTTCTAGAGGCCACAACTTTTAATTTATAACTTTGTTTGAGCCCTTATTTGTGAATAAAAGACCATCTTAGAAAGTAAAATTTAACCATATACAACTCTATCTATTTATAGATGTTTTTTTAAAAAAATTGTCCCTCAGATGATCATGTATGTCCTATGAAAATTTCTAAAAAATAAATGATGTAGAGTCCAAACTTTTGGAAGCCATAACTTTTTATATGTAATTCTATTTAAGTTCTCATTTACATCATACTGATCATCTCAAAATTAAAATTTATAAAAATATATCTATACATTAAGGTATATATTTTATAATTTTTTGGTCCCTTATATAGTCATGTATGGCCTCCAAAAGGTTTTGAAAATAAATGATGTAGAGTCCAAACTTCTAGAGGCCATACGTTTTGATCCATAACTCTGTTTGAGCTCTTGTTTGTCTCAAAAATAAAAATTCATCCATAAATAGATATATTTATTTATTAATGTTTTAAAAACTTTTTATAACTTCATATGGTTTCCTATGGCCTAAAAAAAGTTTTAAAAATAAATGATGTGAAGTCCAAACTTCTGAAGCCCATAAGTTTTGACCCATAAATCTACTTTTATTTACACTAAAATGATGGTCATATATGGAATATAAAAAATTATAAAAAATGATTTAGAGTAAAATTTTTGGAGGCCATAATTTATGATTTTTAACTCCATTTGAGCTCTCATTTATGACAAATTGACCATCTCAAAAAATATAATTCAACCATAAATAGATCAATTTATTTAGTGATGTTTTCAAAAAATAATTGGACCCTAAAATTATCATTCATGACCTCCTAAAAGTTATCAAAACAAATGTTGTTTTGTCCAAACTTATAGAGGTTATAAATTTAGATTTGTAACTTTGTTTGAGCTATCATTTGCACCAAAACAATCATCTCAAAAAGTATAATTCAACCATAAATGTATCTATCCATTTAGATATGTTTCCAAAACTTTTTGGAAACTTATGTGGTTACATATGGCCTTTAAAAAAATTTAATAACAAATGATGTGAAGTCCAAACTTATGGAGGACATAAATTCTGATATGTAACTTTGTTTGAGCTCTCATTTATGCCTAAATGACCATATCAAAAAGTATACTTCATCCATAACCAACTATATTTTCATAGGTATGTTTTCAAAACTTTTTAGACCCTCAAATGGGCATTAATGGATTCTAAAATGTTTACGAAAAAATGATGTAGAGTAAAAATTTATGGAGGCCATAACTTCTAATCCATAAATCTATTTGAGCTCTTGTTTATGCCAAAATGACCATCTCAAAAATTAAAATTCAACCATAAATATATTTATCAATTTAGGGATGTTTTTAGAAAAAAACTACCATTATATGGTCATGCATGGCCTCCAAATGTTTTTGAAGATAAATAACTTCTAATCTATAACTCCATTTAAGGTCTCATTTATACCAAAATGACTATCTTAGAAAGTATAATTCATCAATAAATAGATTTATCCATTTATATATTTTTATATAACTTTTTATACTCTCATATGGTCATTTATGGCATCTAAAAACTTCTAAAAACAAATTATGTGAAGTCAAAACTTCTAGAGGCTATAAGTTTTGCTTCATAACTTTTCTTGAACTCTCTTTTACACTAAAATGACCATATCAAAAAGTAAAACTCATCATTAAAATTACATATCTATTTAGTAATGTATTTTGAACTTTTTAGACCCTCATATGGTCACATATGGCCTTTTAAAAGTTATGAAAATAAACAATGCATAATCAAAAATTTTGGAATTCTAACTTCTGATTTGTAAGTCTATTTGTGTTCTCATTTATGGTAGAAAAACCCTATCAAAAATTATAATTTAACCTTAAATATATCTATCCATTTAGGGATGTTTTCATAAATTTTTGGATCCTTAAATGGTTACATATGGTCTTTCCAAAGTTCTAAAAAAAATGATGCAGAGTTTAAACTTATATAGGCCATAACTTCTTATATGTAACTCTGTTTGAGCTCTCATTTATACCTAAAGGACCATCTTAAAAAGTTATATATATATATATATATATATAGTATTTTTTCAAAAAAAATTAGACCCTTAAATGGTAAATCATGGCCTCTAAAATGTTTTTAAAAAAACTTTTTTGATCCTTAAATGGTTACATATGGTCTTTCCAAAGTTCGAAAAAAAAATGATGCAGAGTTTAAACTTATAGAGGCCATAACTTCTTATATGTAACTCTATTTGAACTCTCATTTATACCTAAAGGACCATATTAAAAAGTATAATTAAACCATTATATATATATATATATATATATATATATATATATATATATATATATATATAGGTATTTTTTCAAAAAAAATTAGACCCTTAAATGGTAAATCATGGCCTCTAAAATGTTTTTAGAAAAAATGATGTGGAGTAAAAATTTATGGAGTCCATAACTTCTGATCCGTAACTCTAATTGAGCTCTAATTAAATGACCATATCAAAAAATACAATTCCACCATAAATATATCTATTGATTTAGGGATGTTTAAAAAAAAACATTCGCCTTCAAATGGTCATGCATGGCCTCTAAATTTTTTTGAAGATAAATGATGTAGAGTCTAAACTTTTGAAGGCCATAACTTCTAATCTATAACTCTATTTAAGCTTTCATTTATGCCAAAAGGATCATCTTGGAAAGTAAAATTCAACCA
>JARHVA010001008.1:1117500-1147500 GCA_037957365.1 Torreya grandis | reverse complement strand
ATATTAACCAATATACATATAAATAACTAAGGAAATTAAAGCACATGGGGGGGAATTGGGTGGTGGGAATAGTGATCACATAATCAAGAACATTTATTATTCTAACTACTTCCTACATTAACCCTCATGTCAAGGGTCATAGATCCAATGTAGTTCTCTATTAGGGAACACACATAATCAATGTACATGATTGATACAAGAATGAATTTCACCTTGACCCTTCCTTGATCAAGCATACAAATCTATCTGGGATGCAAAGAAGCTGAGTTATATTATTGATTGATTTTATTATGTCTAATGTGTCAAAATAGTAAGTGCCAGATATAAAATTCCTTATGTAGTCCTTTACATAGAAGAATCATTATTTTGAATTCAGGATCTTTTGTTGTATTTGGCTGACACTGGGAGATTTAGACATGAATTAAATAAAAGGGGTAAGACTCATCCTATGGAAGATGCTGACTATTGGGGCCAAAATTGGGCTTGGATAATAATGTCAAAAACATGACACCCTAGGTCTTCAATGCTATAGTCCTATTTGGGCACTATTGTCTAGGGCATGTGGGACTTGGGGGTGGGACTAGACCTAAAATATGTTCTTAGGCCTAAAACGGTTAAGTCTAGAATGCTACGTATGTTTGGGAATAAGCATAAATACACCTAGGGAATCTAGAAAGACCAAGACAAGTCAAGTGAGAGAACATGGCTAAATGTGAATAAAAGTTAATATTCTCCAGTTGGAGTCTCGTATGAAAGGACTATGAAAAGACATAATATGTGTGTTTTATTTACCAATTTAGGGTATATAAATTTACCCCCTTTTTAATCTAGTGATGCAATGAAATGAAGTACTAGAGTAAAAGAAAGAAATAAGATGCTTACCTGAACTTACTTGAGTGAAGATAAGTGTGCAAAAGAAAAAGGTCTAACTTTTTGGCCAAGGAAGTGGATGAAGAAACTAAAATAATGCTAGGAGAAATAAGGAATCCCTATAATAGATACCCCTATACTAAATCTGAATAATTCTTAGAGAAATAACGAACCCCTATGATAGATGCCCCTATACTAAATCTATATACTACTTGGAGAAAGAATGAATCCCTATAATAGATGCACCTTGTACTGAATCTAAATAATTTGAACTGTATTTGAGAATTACTCAGAGGTCCAAAACTAATGTCTATCCTCTATCCCACATAAAATCCTAGGTCTAATTATAAGTAATACTATGGAATAATCACTACATATGATCATATGGTCCAACTTGGTGATAATCTGAGTAATACCTGGGTGTAAACCAAAAATGTTGGTAAATATGTAAGAAGAAAATGGCATGTCCAACCATCCCAATCTATATAATCCTAGAACATGAAGGACATGAACATCTATGTCATGACCCCAAATTTAGTATATGAGTGATGCATCTAGATAATCTATAAATGTATATAACTAGGTGTGATATGATCTATCATGTCATGTCCCATGTGTAAAATTGGAGATCAAAATAATGTGCTCTACACTATGCCTATAATCTACTATCTAGTCTATAAATGCGTCATGTTGTATGAAGCTGTATGTGTGAGATGTGTACTAATGTATGTACCCCTAAATTTGGTATCTAAATAGTCTATATATTTATAAATCAAAGGTGTATCCCTCTAAATGTCTTGAGTGATGCTAAGTGACCTAGTGTAATTTGAATCAGTATATAATCTTGAATAAACTAAATTGTGTAATGCTAAGTGACTCATATAATCTAAACCATTATATAATCTTGACCAATCTAAACTAATTGATGCTAAGTGATGCATATGATCTAAACCACTGTATAATCTTGACCAATCTAAATTGAGTAAGGTTTATACTCTAAATACTAGAAGTGTAAAAAACATGCTGAGTGATCCATGTAGTTTGAATCATTATATGTTTTGACTGATATGAGCTATATCTGATAATTTGATTGTTAAAAGTGTGAAAACCATGGTGTATCCATCTATTAGAGTGGATATGTGTAGGAATAGGAATAGTGGGAATGATGCCCCCCTTTTGGGGAGAGCGTCAAAATTTGTGATGGAGGAGGTTGAGCCAAAAGTGATGACTAGTGGTGGAATCTATAAAAACTTGGGTTCGTATGTATAAAATTATTGAAAGTCTAGTGTTGAATTGGTGGAATTAATTTAATAGGATTGAAAAGTGTCTTTGATTGATCATTGGAATAGGTTGGGTTGCTTGGATGTTTTAAACGAGTGTTGATTGGTGGGAACTAATTTATATGCCTAGGTTTTAGAAAGGTATGTGAATTTTAGAGTATGTGGATGACTTAGTGAAAGAGTAAGATTGTGTTATGTTTAATGTGTCATCATTATGATTCTAAGGATCAAAATAGTTTTTAAAATGGAGCTATGGTGCTCTAGTTATGAGCAAAATAGTGTTTTACTTTTGAATAGAATAGTTGGTTGATATAGGAATTTGGATTGACTTTGAGTTCATTTGTGTAGTGACAAGTTGAGATATTAGAGCTTTGGATTTTAAGATGTCAAGGAGAAGATAACCTTCTACAACACATTTTGAGCAGTTGGTAGCCTAGATTGAGACCAATAGGGAGATTAGCCTGGTGAGTATGCTAGTCATTTGATTTTTGCCTATTTTAGTCATTTCATAGTTATTTTAAGTGGTTTAACATATGTTTGACTAGTTCTAGTGCTCCTATCCTAGAGGCAATACTATTGTCCAAGGTTTAGCACTATTATCTAGGTTCTAGCATTATTGTCTAGTGCTAGTGTCCTTTTGCAACGTTAATGTCTGTTGTTGATGACTTTTGGAGTTTTTGATTTGATATTTGTTGTTGTATAGTTTCATCGTTTAGTTAGTGTGGTTACCTAATGTATCTACTACTTTTTATTGTGTTTTTTAGGGTGAGGTGTGGATGAGAGAGTTTCATATAGGCTAAGTTATGGAGACAATGAAGATGTTGCCATTATCCACTAATGAGCGTGTTATGATTGATAGGGTTAAATTGGGTCATGTGTGTGACTTGAGTACTATATAGTGGGATAGGTATCTAATTATCACCTTATGTGAAAGGTGGGATGCTAATACTTTTAACATTCTAGCTTCTTATTGGAGAGATTACTATTACTTTGGAGGATGTATACCAAATTTTGCATTTGTTGATTAGTGGGTGACATGTGACATTATAGGATGATATGGGTACAAATGCCATTAATCGAGCATATAGATACTTTAATGGGGTGCCTATAGGATTACATCACCAAGTTAGTGATAGTGATGTGATTTTGATAGTGATTAAGTAGTCAAGTGTTTTATGCTTACGAAAATGATTAGCTATCTTATTGGCCTCATTTTTTGTAGTGTGTGGTAATGGAGTATCTATTTCATATAAGATGTATAGGGTGGTTTGTAGTATTGAGATGTATGATAAAATGTTCTCATGGTGTAGAACTATGATTTCCCATTTGTATAGAAATTTTTATAAATTTACTCAAGAGGTATTTAGTGGTGGTGTGGGTGTGGCCACATTGTTACATTTCTAGGCATATGAAAACATAGTAGTTATGTGACCTATTGGGTTATTGAGGGTGAGTCGGGCATATCCATATCTATTTGGTGAGTGATGGATGAGTGAGTTGGATATAAAATATTATGGAATAGATCAATATAAGAGGGTTTTAAATAGGTTGGTGGCTCAAGATATCATATGGAAGCCTTATAGAGGATTTCATGGATGGACTAAGGATGGAGAGTAGCTATGGTATATTAGGGTCAGCTATTAGTTACATGATCGTTGGCTTAGAGTTTATAAGAATTTTTATTATGTGTATTTGACAAGGTAGTTTAGAGTTTGATAGGATGTTCCTCTTGTAGCATGGGTATGGTTGAGGAGTGCATGGGAACCAATGAGAGTAGGGGCTTGTAAGATACCTTTTAAGGCTAAGTTGGCATATTTACCTATGGATGCACAAGATGTTGTTATAGATGTTCTTGATGTGGATGATATCATATGTACTGAAGGATACACTACATGGTGGGCTAGTGATTGGTGGGATCCATTATACCCTATGAATAGAGTGGATGTTCCTATGTATAAGGATCTTGAGTTGATCCAGATGGTGGGAGGTAATCTAAAATGTATTTGAATTTAATCTATGTTTCTGCTTGAGTTTGTATTTTGAAATTACACATTTAATGTAGTGTTGTCCTTCTTATGTGTGTAGGTGGAGTATGGGGTGTATGGGGTGAGGCACCTATTGGGGTTAGTGGTGGGGATAACATGTTCTAGGAGACTATCATTGAGTCTACACTACATGAGCTTACATGACATGTTTTTGATGATGGTATGGAAGAGGGTTTAATAGAGAGAGAATTTTTTATAGCTAGTGTGTATGTTCATTTCTTTGATTGAGCTTCTATAGATATAGCTACATATGTTAATGTAGTGGGAAAGAGAGATGAGTTGAGGGCTAAGTGAGATAGGCATAGGATGCCTCCTCCTGATTATGTATTGTTGAGCTCAAAGATTATGGATGATTATATGGATCTTCACCAATGACATAAAAACTTGTGTGAGGCATATAGTCATTTTTTAGAGTGAGATAATCAATACAAGAGGCATTTAGGAGCTTGAGAATGTAAATAGTCATAAGTTCTACACAAGATTATGGGATTAGTACTAGAGGAGAGAGTGAGAAGAGTGAGAGCATGACCCATATTAATGATTAATTATACTTTGACATCATTTATTCATTTTGAAAATTTTGTGATGTATATATAGATGTTGGTTTGCTTTTGAACTCATGTGTATTAATGTTATGGATTCTAGAATATGTTGGTATAAGGATTGTAAGTTGTTGACATTAGAAATGGTTTATCTAGTATTAATTTTGAATTTGCATGAGCTTGGTAAATGGTACTTGGGATATGGGATTTCTTATTTTGATATGTTTGGATGTGATGTTTTGATAATTGTGATGCCAGGCTTATTGATTTTGGATTGTAATTATATGTAGGCAAAAAAAAATTATTGTGGTAATTAGTAGTTTATTTGGATAAATTTGAGTTGGTTTTTGGGATTGGTAAAGTAGGATTTGGATATGTTTGATTTGGTAATATCTAGACTTTGATAGGCTAGTATTTGGATAGGATAGTTGTTGGAAATTAGTAATGCTAGTCATTAGTAGGGGGATGTAAGATAAAACTATGTGCATATTACTTCCTCGAGTGTGGCTCAAGAATACAAAGGGTTGCTAGACCCTTGTCTCCATAATTGCCATGTTAACTGAAGCTATGAACTGATGCTAAAATCAATGTATGATGTATCACATTGTGCTATGTCAATATTTGAACCCTATCAACTAAGTGAACAAGTGTCCATACTACTCATGTTGTATAGGAATGTACTCTATAGCTGATATTATCTACTATGAAGAAGGCTCATCTATCTATAACTAAATACCATGTGGCCTCTACTATGATGTATATGAATGTGCAATATGTTGAGATGGAGCTAAAACCTATGTTGAAATCTCATTTAATCTTAATCTTAATGGGTTTTTATGTGAGATAGGACCCTAAAAACTTAGTTTTAATGAATATCTCTTTGGAATAGTACTCTATAATGTGGGTTTAACTAATCTTATGTGTAATGGATTAATCCATGAGATAGGACCCTAAAAAATTGACTATAATTAATATCTCTCCATAATAAGACTCTATTGTGGTGTTTGTGATTCTACTAGATATGTATATGGAACTACACTATGTATAACACTAACTACACTACTATATGTGGGTTGTTTTTGCTATATTGGTTTCCAACCTTTCTAAATAGTTGGAATAAGAGATCTCATGTGAGATTATATCCTAAAACCTACATTGTGCTCATGATGAGTGACAAATTATTCTTTTAAAGGAATGTCTCAAGATGACTTAGTCATGGAGGAATGAGGTTTAAGGTTATATAATGGAGGATATCTCTATGCCCCCTATGTGAATGCCATTATGCCCTCATCAACATATCTATTAATTAAATATTTAAGTCCATAAAAATTATCATCATTATGTCCATGGATATGATGATAATTACAAAAGGGTTGATATGGTTGTCTATGTAAGAGATGCAGATCTCATCAGTGAATAAAAGGTAATGTGATTAACTTCCTATCTAGTAGTGCTAATAATATGATATATGGGCTATTATAATTTGAATCAAACTATAGATGTTATTTAATTTTATTCTATATAGTGCATGCTATAGTTTTTTTCTAAAAACTGACTCTTTGTTCTTGATTGGTTATTTTTTTTATAGTGGTCTCCTATCTTGTCTAGGACATGGTAGATGCTGAGTGGTAAGAGCTATATCTGAAGATGTTGTTATGAAGTTTAGAGTGATCTAATCAATTGAATCTACCTTAATTAATCAAATTTTATTTTCCAAATCTATAACTATGTAACATAAATATCTGAAATAAGGCTCTATCTGATATAGTAGATGCTCAAGGAAAGGTTGGCAAAGGCCCTTGATAAAGATATGTTGAATCTCTACATCTGTTGGTTCGTATATCAATCTTAATAAATGAGCCTTGAATCTTAAGATACACTCACTAACTATCTCTAAAGAATTCTGATGTAGCTTGGTAAGTTTTTTTTATGTAACATGAGGGCCTATGTTGACAATGTAGTTTCTGAGAAATACATCCTCTAAGTCATCATATGTGTGCAATGAATTGATAGGGAGTAGATGAAAGAACCAATTATATGATTCCCCTATTAATGTATATTGAAATAACTTTATTAGAATAAAATTACTTGTATGAGGTGGCAAAGCCTTTTAAAAGGCCTAAAGATGCGTGAATGGATCTCTAGTTCCATGAAAGTGAGGTAATGATGGTGTTTAGAAATGCTTAGGCATTGCAACTTTTATGAATGTCTTTAGAATAGGGTTACCATTTATATCATTAGCATCCATCCAAGATTTATAAGATTTTTTTCCAAGGTAAGGAGATGTAATTGGCGTTGTAGTTCACCAACTGCATGCATCAAAGAGATGATCTCCTAAGATGGTACATTAATATCTTGAAGTGATTCATTTAATCATTGAATTTTATTGTTAATTTTAAACATGGGAATGCTATATTTGTCAAGTGGATCATAAGGAGGGGGTGTGCTCACTTGAAAATTTAGAGTAATGGTAGCTTGGACCTTACTAGATGGATGTGGGCTACCATTCTCTTTAAGTGAGAAGTGAGAATTGGGTTCTACTGTAGTGATGGGTGGCTTGGAAGATTCATTGATATCTTTATGTTTTAGTGAATCACATTATAAGTTAGTATAAGATGTGTTATTAACATTAACATGTGCATTATCAGAGATAAAATCATTCATAAATTAGAAGCAACATTTTGACATACATGAGATTTGAGAGAAGTGAGAGAAGGGTTAGAAGTATGAGATGTATTTTATTCTTCACTATATGCATAGTAGTCATCATTATTCAATGCATTGTCACAATCTAAATAATGTTCATTTGAAGTAGTAGAATTTGAAGTATCATTTTAATATTCACTTTCATTGTCATATTCATTATCACTTCCATCATTTTTAGGGAGAGGTGTAAGAGAAAGAGTTAATTTCTTTATAATATGTTGTAAGTTATCATTAGCATTTGGAATATCATGTGTATCTATGTGATCCATGGATGGAGTATATGCATTTTGTTCATTTTAAACATGATAAGGAAGAGTAGAAGAGTTATCATTTGAATATTATTTTGAGAGATTAGAGTTAGGAACACATAAAGCATCATTTGAACTATGCTTTAGTAATTTGATTCTATTGCATTTATATTGTTGTATTTTGAACATAGTAGTAGCAAAAGGGAAAAAGAGATTAGGTTCATATTGAATTAAATCATCATCAATAAAAGGTTCAATTGGAAGTGCATGACTAATTTGTGCATTTGGTGCATTATGCCTAGGATAATGACGTGAGAAGTATCTTTCCCATTTATCAAAATTATTTTCATTATAAGAAGGAATAAAAGAGATTAGTTTAAGAGAAAAAGATTCATATATTTGTGATTCACCCTCATCATTATGTAAATTATCATATCCTTAATTTTAACATTAGTCATTGTATTCACTATAAATAAAATCATTTTCTATAGTTTTAGCTAATTTGCAATTTTACAAATTTATCCAATCATTGTAATAATTGTAAGAAAATTTTAGAAATTGATCTATGGGATGAGAATGAAGAATTGCCTTTGTGACCATTTTATCACCAAATAAATTTTTTAAAATTAATATAAAGTGAATAAATTCATAAAGAACTAATAACATTGGATTTTGAAAATTACTTTTGATACCCTAAACAATTTACAATAATTTCAATTTATTTTTCTAAAAATTGTAAGGGAGGAAAATTTGAGGTTTGAGGACCTAGTTTGGAAATCTAGGATTGTGAATGAATTGTTTTCAAAAATAGTGAAATAATTTGAAAATTTTAGATAAAATTTGTAGAATTTTCTAAAATTAGCAATGTATTTTTCCTAGTATTTAAAAAGACCTAATATGTGCAAACTAGTGTTTGAACAAAATATGTGATATTTTTGAAATTAATTGATAGATTTTTTATTTTTAAATTCAAGAAAAATTAGGAAATTATGGGAAAAAATAAATAAAAAATATACCTAGGGTTTTTAGGGTTTTTGTGTGAAAATTTTAAGTAAGTCAAGGTCACCAAATGTTTTATTAATTTAGGAAATTAGATGTTTAATTCCTAAGTGATAAAGGTCTAGAATAGGGAGAGAATTCTAGTTTTATGTAGTGAAATCCAATTTTTTTCTAATTTGATCAACTTAATTTACATAGGAAAGAGAAGACAAAGAAATATTAACTTAGCTTATTCTGGGCTGAAATGGATGATGCAGAGTCTAGAAATTATTGTGCAGGGATGACAGACTATTGTAAATAGGACACACAACTCTATTTTTAGATTGGAAAAGAGATCCAAACTCAAAACACCCTACTAATTGGTGTTGTAGTTCATTTATAGCACTATTATCTACTTCTAGCACTGTTGTCCACTTTTGACATTATTGTCCTAGTGGTTTGGCTTTTTTAGGTTTTGCTTGGTACCCTGTGACACTCTATCAATGAAATATTGAATCTTAGGATTGTGCAGAGCTCATTTGGTGTTAGATTCTATCTTAATTAATTATTTTAAACTATATACATGGAAAAAATAAATAAAACCAATTATAAGGGGGGGGAATTGGGTTGTGGGAAGAATGATCACATAATCAAGAAACCTTGTTGTTTTGATTGCTGCTTACATTAACACTCATGCCAAGGGTCTAAGATCAAATGTAGTTATCCCTTAGGGAACATGAGAAATTAACATGCATGACTAATGCAAGAATGAATTTCACCTCAGACCTTCCTTGATCAAGCATGCAAATCTATGTGTGATATAAAGAAACCAAGATATTTTTTTATTGATTTTATTAAGTTGAATGTGCTAAAATAATAAGTGCCAGATATAAAATGCCTTGTGTAGTCCTTTATATAGGAAACTCATTATTTTGAATTTGGGATATTTTATTACATTTGACCAACATTTGGAAATTTAGACATAAATTAAAGAGAAGGGGTAAGACTCAACCTATGGAAGAATTTGACTATTGGGGCCAAAATTGGGCTTGGACAACAACACCAAAAACTAAACACCTTGGGTTTTTAGCATTGTAGTCATATGTGGGTGTTTTTGTTCAAGGGATGTGAGACCTAGGGGGATGGGTCTAGACCTAAAATATGTTCCTAGGCCTAAAAGGGTTAAGTCTAGAATGTTATGGATGTTTGGGAATAAGCATAAAGATGTCTAGGGAATCCAAAAAGACCAAGACAAGTCAAGTGAGAAGACATGGATACATGTGAATAAAAGTTCATATTATCTAGTTAGAGTCTCCTATGAAAGGACTATGAAAATACATAATATATGTGTTTTCTTGACCAATTTAGGGTGTATACAAGTATGACCCTAGATTTTATTTAATTTTCTTTTCTGGTTGAGTGGCTACCCACTTTGAGTATGTTAAGCCATAATAGAGGGTTAAATATTTATCTTTGATGGAATTAGAATTACATGATTTTTTGAATTTCATTATCTTTATTTTCCATACTGAAGGCTATCACATGACAAATTGTATGTATTTTTATTTTTCTCAAGTGGGGTGAATTTTTCCCTAATTTTGACATTGCCAATTGGTTGGAATTTTTTGCTATTAATTGTTAATTAAATGCATTTTTTTGGGAATGGATTTGTTTTGTTATGGTTAAATTAATTATACCATATTGATTTTATGGTTCTATCTAAAATGGGTTTGAGGTTTTTTTTTTTTTTAGGAGTCATTCTAAAATGTTGCTTGTTCAAGTTAAAGACTATGATTTAAATTTTATATGTATATTCCTTTATTATGTGATGAAAATAATAATGAAACTCTTCTAATTTGGATATCTAAAAATATTTTTTATGTTAATTATGTGAAATGTATTTATAAGTTGAGGTATGGTATGGAAATTTGACTACAAACTTACTAACACTTGTTTCAATTCATCCTAAAATCATTTGACTTATATTTGATTATCCTCATATGGGTAGTAGTAAATGTGATGGAAATAAATACAAATATATATCATTAACCTCTTTTATACATGATTATAATGTATAGAATATTGAGTTTAAACTAGTTGATGTTATGATCAACCTTTTTTTTGTGTGGTTACTAGCATTACCATAGTACTAGATTTCATTGATAAGAGGTGGCTAGAAATTCTTACCTTCTTTTGAGGAAAGATATATGATATTACCATGTATATATAGAAATTTATGAAGATAGTATCTTATTTCATACCTTTTTTTATTATGGTAGCATATCATTTTACTTTTGTAGAAATATTACCTATATGCATTCTCTATTGAGGTATGACAAGAACTAGTTCAAATATGATTATTGTGAATCATGTTAATCATGTTTATGGGTAGAAATTACATAGAATTAAATGACTTAACATTTTGTATCATTGTTATTTTGATCTCTTTTGCATAAAATGAATATGGGTTGTCCACTATGCCTTTATTAGTAATTATAATCATGAGTACAAGCTAATATAAATACTCTTAAATTGATTAGAGTCTCTCCATGACTTTTTTTATGATTTGAAAATTAGCTTGAGATCATATTAATAATATGTTGGTTAGGTTCATTATTGATCTATTATTTAGAAGTTGTTTGAGTGTTCATTATCTTTTTTACCTAGAGGGTTCTATATAATAAATCATTTTTTATTCTTCCTTTAAATAAGGATAATTGCAGTAGTAGGTATTATGGGCTACCTCAAATTGTTTTATGTATAATGAAATTCACCTAATTTCCTTGTTCTTGTTGAATTTGACTTACTAAAATAGAGTTTAAATTTTATATTATTAATTTGGGAGGAAAAAAATCACATTGCCATATTTATGTTGATACATTATTTACACCCTTTTCAATGAAGGAATTTTTATGCAAGTTGTCTCTTCTTTTATGAAGTTGGATTACCTGTTTATCTTTACCACTTACTCAAGTGTTGTATTGAACATTGTTGATGCATGAAGGGTTTTAGGGTGATAAGTTTGTTGGTTGATTTTATTTTAATGATATAATTATTGTAGTTGGTATAAATTATATTGAATGTATGATTTAAACATTTGTATGATAACATAATAGTTTCCTTCTGCATACACCTTCAGGATTACATACACATTTCATATATTAAAACTATAAACCTTGAATGTTGTTCAAAATATTGTATAAATCTTATTCTTAGGATATTATGACTCGATGGTGTAGTTTTTGGCATGCAACAACCTTTGAATTCAATAGTGTTTCATTTTTAATTCTAAATGACACCCCTTATTAAAGATTGATTATGTGATATTACATTTCTATATTAGAGTGATACAACTTTAAGCATGGTTAAGTTTAACTTATTGGAATTACCTATTTTGAGGAGGGTTACCCATGTGGTTTGGTGTATAAGGATACAATAGCCATGGATAAAATATTTATACATATGTGTTAATATTATTCAACTTGCCTCAAATATTAATTTACATTATGTGATATGATTATACTACTCACCTTCCTATAGGTTAGCTATGAGTTACATGTGGTATTCCTTGGAATATATATTTTGGCATCTTTAATCTTGTGAACACTTATTAATTAAGAAATTAAGTGTATAAATTCATTTCATTTATGTATTCATACATGTCAATAAGGCCACATCATACTATTAACTGATGGTAATTTATATTATAAATGCACTATGTTATTGTATTGTGGAAACTTGTTTTATGATGATATTTTTCGTGGTTTCTATTTCCAAATTAATTTGTGAATTCAAATTAATGTATTTCATTATCTCGTGATACTACCTTTGCTAATATTGAATGACAATACAAATATATTCTATTTTGGTAGTGTAAACATGAATCCATAGTAACTAACAAGTTAATTCAATGGGTTATTATTAACTTGGGATTATATGTGATCAATCTTAGTTAATGTTTATTAACTATAATTATGGGTTAATGCCCTAATGCTCAACATGATCCTAATTTTGGTGCATTACTCATTAGATTGCATGGTTGGCCATGTGCAAACAATGCATTATGTGGCAACTAGTTATTTGTTAATATAACCCATAGTTGGCCTAATTTATGATATTGTAATTGGCCTAATGGTTGAATTATCACTCAAATAAGTCATTGTTCTTTAGGATAAATCATTCAGTATTATTACCATAGTACTAGATTTCATTGATAAGAGGTGGCTAGAAATTCTTACCTTCTTTTGAGGAAAGATATATGATATTACCATGTATATATAGAAATTTATGAAGATAGTATCTTATTTCATACCTTTTTTTATTATGGTAGCATATCATTTTACTTTTGTAGAAATCTTACCTATATGCATTCTCTATTGAGGTATGACAAGAACTAGTTCAAATATGATTATTGTGAATCATGTTAATCATGTTTATGGGTAGAAATTACATAGAATTAAATGACTTAACATTTTGTATCATTGTTATTTTGATCTCTTTTGCATAAAATGAATATGGGTTGTCCACTATGCCTTTATTAGTAATTATAATCATGAGTACAAGCTAATATAAATACTCTTAAATTGATTAGAGTCTCTCCATGACTTTTTTTATGATTTGAAAATTAGCTTGAGATCATATTAATAATATGTTGGTTAGGTTCATTATTGATCTATTATTTAGAAGTTGTTTGAGTGTTCATTATCTTTTTTACCTAGAGGGTTCTATATAATAAATCATTTTTTATTCTTCCTTTAAATAAGGATAATTGCAGTAGTAGGTATTATGGGCTACCTCAAATTGTTTTATGTATAATGAAATTCACCTAATTTCCTTGTTCTTGTTGAATTTGACTTACTAAAATAGAGTTTAAATTTTATATTATTAATTTGGGAGGAAAAAAATCACATTGCCATATTTATGTTGATACATTATTTACACCCTTTTCAATGAAGGAATTTTTGTGCAAGTTGTCTCTTCTTTTATGAAGTTGGATTACCTGTTTATCTTTACCACTTACTCAAGTGTTGTATTGAACATTGTTGATGCATGAAGGGTTTTAGGGTGATAAGTTTGTTGGTTGATTTTATTTTAATGATATAATTATTGTAGTTGGTATAAATTATATTGAATGTATGATTTAAACATTTGTATGATAACATAATAGTTTCCTTCTGCATACACCTTCAGGATTACATACACATTTCATATATTAAAACTATAAACCTTGAATGTTGTTCAAAATATTGTATAAATCTTATTCTTAGGATATTATGACTCGATGGTGTAGTTTTTGGCATGCAACAACCTTTGAATTCAATAGTGTTTCATTTTTAATTCTAAATGACACCCCTTATTAAAGATTGATTATGTGATATTACATTTCTATATTAGAGTGATACAACTTTAAGCATGGTTAAGTTTAACTTATTGGAATTACCTATTTTGAGGAGGGTTACCCATGTGGTTTGGTGTATAAGGATACAATAGCCATGGATAAAATATTTATACATATGTGTTAATATTATTCAACTTGCCTCAAATATTAATTTACATTATGTGATATGATTATACTACTCACCTTCCTATAGGTTAGCTATGAGTTACATGTGGTATTCCTTGGAATATATATTTTGGCATCTTTAATCTTGTGAACACTTATTAATTAAGAAATTAAGTGTATAAATTCATTTCATTTATGTATTCATACATGTCAATAAGGCCACATCATACTATTAACTGATGGTAATTTATATTATAAATGCACTATGTTATTGTATTGTGGAAACTTGTTTTATGATGATATTTTTCGTGGTTTCTATTTCCAAATTAATTTGTGAATTCAAATTAATGTATTTCATTATCTCGTGATACTACCTTTGCTAATATTGAATGACAATACAAATATATTCTATTTTGGTAGTGTAAACATGAATCCATAGTAACTAACAAGTTAATTCAATGGGTTATTATTAACTTGGGATTATATGTGATCAATCTTAGTTAATGTTTATTAACTATAATTATGGGTTAATGCCCTAATGCTCAACATGATCCTAATTTTGGTGCATTACTCATTAGATTGCATGGTTGGCCATGTGCAAACAATGCATTATGTGGCAACTAGTTATTTGTTAATATAACCCATAGTTGGCCTAATTTATGATATTGTAATTGGCCTAATGGTTGAATTATCACTCAAATAAGTCATTGTTCTTTAGGATAAATCATTCAATATTATTAACTTAAGGATTTGGAATGAATTATTAGTGTAAGAACACTATGGTCAAGGAATTTATAAACATAAATATGACTAGGAAACACTATTAAAGTTGATCCATCATAATAACTGGTGATTATCTCAAATCAGATAATAATCCCATATGGATGAGTTCTTATTTGTATAAAAGGATTGTTAAGGGTGATATGACCTTTTCATGCATATGCACTATATCTTGGTGGATGTCAAGTGTTCATGTTGGAAATTAGGATTTTGGATATCTAATGCCATGATAATTGTTTTCCTTTAGTTAGGGCCATATGTGGAAGGATGACATAAACTAAAACTTGGCTCAATGGTACCATTGGTACACCTTTAGGACTTGTTACACATATTATGGTACCTCCCTTTATAAGGATGTTATAAATAATAATAAATAGTATGATGACTCATGGTAATGATAAATCTTACCCTAGGTCAATAACCTTATTTAAGGATACCTGAGGGCTTGTGCAAATCTCTTTACCTCATGAGTTTCTAGGTCATAATTGTATATGGTTATCATATGCTTATAATGGGCTAAGGACCCCTATGTGGTATGATGGGGAAACTGAGCGATTTATATATGTTCAAAGTTTATTAGCATGGGCCCACTAACTAATACTCCTTGAATAGTGTATCACCCTTTAGGTAACCCCTTTCTCTATAGAATCCTCTATAGATGGTCATTCTTGAATAAAAATCTCATTGACCCAATATGTTTATGGGTTGTCTACTCATTTGGTGTAGTATCATGATGGTTACATTATGCATAATAAGTTTGGGTAGTGGGTTCTATACATGTTTCTATTATCTACTCTATTAATAATTCTCATTTATTTTTGGGTTGTTTCGTCTGGTATTAAAGCTTATGTTATGAGTATTTTTGATAATAAGGCTTATTTTCTCTCACTTATTAGAATTATAGATAAATGTTAATGCATTTTACAACTAAGTTAAGTTGTTTTTACTATTCATTTTTTGCCAATGGCTACTCCAAGTGAGGTTTGAAAATGGCAATATGCCTAGAAGGTTATCATGTGATTTACCAATCAAGTATAAAATTAGATCAAATGGTACTCATGTTGAGAAAATTTAAGACTTATGTGGATTGATAAGCAAGAATAATTACTCTTTAAGGTTATAACAACTTGAGAAGTTACTCAAGGCATGGTTGTAAAAAGGAACATGTGATGAACAATCTTAAGAAGTTTTCCTTGAGAATTGCCCCAGTATAGAATTGATTAGGCAAATAGACATAGACTAAATGAGGTGGTGTTGATATTAGTTGAATCAATGTTAAAGAGATAAAAAGATTTTGACAACCTAATTATATGGGTGTAAAAGCTGATGATGTAGTTGATGCATGATGTGTGTATGCACAAGTATATCAACCTACAAGGTGTGATAGCTAATTAGACTGAGTTAGTGTTATTATATGACAATAAGATGATAAAAATCTATTTTTTAAATGATGGCATTGATCTCTACCTTTACGTTGGTTGGGTTGACCCTTCCTAATTTTAGTTATGTTTAAGCAAACCTCACTTGTCAACCATTGGATTGTATGGGCAGGCCAATGGGAGATAAGTAGTAACAAATTCACTCTTAGAATAGAGGGAAATAGTGTCAAATATATTTTGATGGGTTATATGGGAAACCCATAATTAGATGATTGAAACATTATGACTTAGGAGGACCAAGGGTTTAACTCTAATGTGGAGAGCTAGATTGGGTATTGGGAGCTAGTCTATTTGGGTAAATCAATTGAACTTGTATTTTTCTCTTGTTAGGAGAATGTCTTGAGATTTTGAGGAGCTGTGAAGCATGAATTATGGTGATAACCATTTTTATCCTCATAGGTAAGAATGTTGTAATTTATTGTTCAACAAATCAAATATCCAATTAGTTTGTTGAAAAGAGTTCAATAATGGAATTTAAGAACTATCATGCCACTATTGTGTATATGCAACTATTTTATTTGTAGTAATATATTTATATCATTTTAGTTGACTAATTTATGACATGTTAGAGATATAAAACATAAATAGCCTTTGTAAGGCCTAATTAAATCCTCTATGGTTTGGTGAAAACTTCAAAGGGTTGCTCCTTCTTTTGATCATTTTATTATCACTCATTGAGGATAAACTGAGTTTATCTAGCTATAATTTGTTAATAGCTAGGGTAAGTAATTATAAGTTCTTTTTTCACTTATATGTTATTTCACCTAACTAGTTGTAATAAAAAAAGAGATTGTTAAGTATTGTGTTTAGTTCTTGAGAACATTGTTTTATTCCAAGTAATGAACTTATAAGTTAAGATTAGACAAGGTTTTAGGTTGGAAACTCTATTATGGTTGGTTGATTACAACCATTATAAACTAGAAGTGAAAAATTATTATGTGTCATAATAATAAGGTTATAAAAATTCATGAATTTAAATTAAATTAAGGCTTGGTTTGATATGTTCATTTGGCTCTTCAAGTTGTACAAAGGAGCTCATCGTTTTGTCACTTAAAAGGCTAGAGACTATTGAGTGTGTGGATATATTTTGATTCCATGATGTGGTTATTTTGATCATGGGTATGTTTTAATCTTATAAGGTGGTAATGATGCCCCGGTTATGTTTCATGTCTATGTGGAAGATTATTTTATTTTGGGTTATGTTTTGGCATACATGAGGATGTCATGATGCTCATGGATATATATATTTTACATCTATGAGGATGTATTTTTGTGATTATAGCTATATTATGGTTTTGGAAACTATGATTTCCATGATGATGATGTAATATTCACCTGTATCTTTGGCTAAGTTCATCCTTTCCCTAATATTATGTTTCATGAAAGCAAACATTGCTAGTCAACCTTTGACTTGTTGACATGAGTCAATTAGAAAGATAGTGATAGATCTTGTTGTTGGAATCATGAAACCATGTTTAGGGATCATAGGTGGCTTACACAAGTAGGTCATCTTATGATGAGTGAGGTTAATAATCATGGGAAGTCCAAGGATGTAACTTAATCCTAGATGGCCTAGTTGATGAATATGACTTAATTGCTTGGGCAAGTGAGGAAGTTTTGGGGATCTCTTAATGTTAATGAGTAGTGTAATCCATTCAATCCATGAGGCTATGTAATTTTTTGAGATTGATAGATATAAATTTATGGGCTATGTTGGAACACACCCTTCTTTGAAAGAAGTTATTGTTAAACTTGAGATCCATAAAACTGAGCATGATGTTATATGTTGGATATTTATGTAATCTTGGATGACATTTGGACATCAGCTAGATCAATAAGGACCATGGACCCTTGTACTTCACTTACCAATATGTTTAAGTGGTATGATGTGAAACATACCTTGGCATAATTTACTAAATCTATAGATCCTCATATGTGTCATTATATTATGTTTTCCTTTGGTGCATGTAAATTATTGTGTGTGTGGACACACTTTACATTTTGTTGATTATATTAATCATGTAAACTTGTAACTTCTTTATTTTGTGAGAATTTAATCTTATGAACCTATATATTACCCCTCTATATCATAATTTTTTGTGTATATGATTTGATGATGTGATGTAATCATGGACCACCTTGTGATGTAGTTTTCCTTATAGAATCAACCTTTTCAACTAAAAATTTGACAAGGTATAGTGAATGTGTTGTTTAGTGTGATCTTGTATCACTACTCTAGAATTGAAATTTGATGCAAGTATGAGGTTTAAGGTGAAGAGAACACTATATCTATGGTGGTTATACTAGGTATAGGCTAGGGAGTGGAGTATCGCATAGGCTAGAAACCCACTTCTCCCCTTTGCACAAAGTAGCCAACTAATGTTTTCAATTTTTGCACCATGAGAACCACATAATGGTCATGGGATATTCATGAATAATGGTCACTTATTATATCAAGTGTTACTTTACATAACTATTTGAGGTTGTTGTACAAATATCCTCATGAAATTTATTTATGTAGCCTTGTAAAAGCACTATTTAGTCCTAAAAATTGAATTTCTATGAAAAATAAAAAAGACTAAACTTGTTGAAATATAAGCACATATTGGCTTATAAAAATAGGTGTGCTATGAATGAGGTAATGGTTGAATTACCTAAAAATAATGTTCTGAAATGAATATTCTAATGTATTGACATGTGTTGGTTAATAAGTACAACCATGTGGTGTGCAAGGTATTATTTTTATATACTTAATATTATTTTTCTAAAATGAATATTTATTATTATTTAAGCATGGCTAAAATGCATGATGATTTTATGTTTGGGCAGAGTAATGTGTCTTGATCAAGTAAATTTTAATTTTTTATGTATTTTGTTATGCTGCCATGAGGTAAGTATAGTGAGATGGTGGGATTGTAAACCTTGTAACCATCATGTGAGCTCTTAAAATTTGTAGAGAGCATGCTAAAGACCTTGGGGTTACATGTAAATGCTTGGTATGGACTATTTGATGTTTAATGTGGTTGGTATAGGATGTTTCACTAACCCACAAATGCTGAATAGTGAAAGGTAAGTAACATGGTTTGATAGATCTATATTCTTGTTGGCATTTATTATGATTTTTACCTAGAAGATATGCATGCACCACACATGTTGTGGGGACTATAGTAGTATTTTTTTATGTGTCTGATTTTTATTCTAATATTAATGAAATAAGTTATTCATGAAGCATATTTTAGGTGGTGACAATGCTACGTACCTGTATGAGTGATGTGTTGTTTAGTATTTTGTAGAATAAAATTACGAGTATACAGATCACACACACACACACACACACACACACACACACACACACACACACACACACACACACACACACACACAGAGATATATATATGTATGCATGTATGTGTGTGTGTGTGTATATATATATATATATGTGTGTGTGTGTATATGTATATGTATGTGTGTGTGTGTGTGTATATATATATATATATGTCTATATATATATATATATATGTATGTATGTATATATATATATATATATACATACATACATATATATGTATGTATGTATGTATATATATATATTTATATATGTATATATATATATATATACATACATACATATATATATGTATGTATATATATATATATATACATACATGTATATATATATATATATATGTATATATATATATATATATATATATATATATATATATATATATATGTATGTATATGTATATATATATATACATACATATATATATAACTTGAAAATGTTATGGGAAGGCAATACCTCAAATCCATGGATTTTGTGAAAATTTGTTGGATTTTAATTTTAGCAACTATTGTTATGAAGTTTTAGTTTTATGTGTTAATATTTCAAATAATGAGAGGAAAGGCTTTATTGAAAAGCATTGTTTTTATTAAAAATTTGATCTTGAACTAAAAACTAAGATAAAAAAATCATGAATATTTTGTTTTTTTTAGATAATAGCTATGAATTAATGGTTTAAAGAGTATCAAAAAACACTTTTTTTGTTAAATGTTAAATTATAAATGGTACCTATAGCTTATAATGCATGTTTTTGCATAAATTGATTTATTTTATAGCTATATGGGTGGTTATAAATCAAATATAATTTATTGGTACTACATTAGAAAAAATAGTTCAGTAATAAGCTCACCATGATAAGGGCAAGTTTAAACTTAAAAAACATTTTTAAGAAAGTGTTAATGTTTCTTGGGTGAAACTATGGCCTTATGAGGTACAAAAATCAAGATTTATATGCTAAGTTGAATATTTTAGAATTTCATTGCTAGAAAAGGGTGTGTTCAATACCTCATCTTACTCACCTTGGCCTTACAAAGGAAACCAAGATAAGTTGAAAGGATGGTTTCCTAGCCTAATTAAATGAAGGGCATGGTTGTTTTAGAGGTAGCACGTGGATTATAGCAAGGTAATGTTATGTATATACTGATGGTGTGAGTTTGATTAATCTACTTATTATGCAAAAAAGGTAAGTGTATGACAATATTCTTTGTCTTAATGATAGATTATGCAAGTACATAATAGGCATGATTTCTATTTAGATGATAATAGATAAGGTTATCCATTTGGTTACTTTAGTCCTTGAGTTATTCATTGATTATTTTAATGTGTAAACATGTTGTGAAAAGAGTGATAAAGTCTCTTTTCAATGTAACAAGTCTTATGATAGATATTTAATCATCAAGATAGCTCCTCTTTAATAAGGGGAGGATGTCACGACCTCGCTAGATGACACCACTCACATAATTGAATTGAAAAGTCTGATTGCATGTTTATTTGGATTACAATCATAATTAGACCCAATCATTTCTATTAGAGTCTAATCACACACACACACACACACACACACACACACACACACACACACACACACACACACACATTAATAGATATTCAAAAAGAGCTTATTTCATCATATTTTGAAAGCTTATGATATGGCATCGAGAATGTGTAAACTATTAAATGATTTTTAAATGGTTTTATATTCTTTTTAAAATAAATAATGGTTCTTAGATTTATAGCATGGAGGTATTGGCTAGGTTTGTGGCCCCTTGTGAGATATCTTGGACCATGTAGCGGTCATGGGATGCATGGGATAGGGTGCTAATTAAATGCCTATGTCATAAAATCAAATGAAAACAAAATAAACATTGTAATCCCCCCCTCAATCTATGATCAATGTTGCGATTCACCACATACTCTAGTTGGGGAAAGAAATAGTAAATTTATGTATTAAACTACATTTCCTCTTTAATGCTAAATTAGATGTTGGATGAAACTTATTTATTTTTACCCTAGACTTCATGGGAGATTAAATTTTATCATGGAAAAAGATTTGAAATTAGGGTAATTTAGGGATGGCATTGATGGGCCATCATTAGGTCATTGATTTTGTGGTTATAGAGAGAGGAGTGAGGAGATTTTGGAGAAAATAGAGGGTTCATATCTGCATAGGTTGCTACCATGATGGGGGAAAGTATGAATAAAATGAAGGGTTTTTATCCTATATTTTTGGGATGCCCTAATAAGAAAGAAGGATGGAATAGAGTTAGTTTTAGGGTATTGAAGGTAGAGGCAATGTTTTTTCTATAGTGTGGATATGGCACCACTTTTTAAAATACTAAAACCTTGTATTTTTTGGAATAATGGAGTTTTATTCCTAGTTAATAAACAAGTTTGAGTATGGAAAATAAATAAATAATATTCCTAATTATAGCTACTGATTTGTGAAATTTTATTGTAATTTGACCTTTATAAAAATAGTAAGAGAGCAAGGAGAAATGTAACTTAGCTTTTTATAGACTATTCTGACTGAGATAGGGTCTGGATATTTGCATGAAGGATTGGGACACTATCATAAATAGGTTTTTGGAATTAATTTTTTGATTGGATAAGAGCATCAAAATAGGACACCCTAGGATCTAGGCTATAGTCCTTCCTCGATGCTACTATCATCAGGACTTAAGCTTTCTAGGTTTTATTTGCCTACTCAGTGTGAGCCTATGTACCAAATTTTAAGTCTTTGCTATTGATGGATCTCTTTGTAGATCTAATTATTCATTTATTTGTATTTTATATGCAATTTAATGAACTTGGGAAAATAAATAAAAGGGGTTAGTGTGTGTAATATTCACTAGAAATGTTTCACACCCCATGTGTGGGCATGTTGTCTAGATACCAATATTCTGAGGAGGGATCATGCCATATGTAATTCTCCATTTAAGAATTCTTTATGAAATAGTGAATGAAATACAAAAATATCTAAAAATAGGTATGCTTGAGATGGCTAGGGACTAGGACAAAGACTTAATTTAGCTTGAAAGTGTATAGGCTGGATATATGCAGAGAATAGGGAAGATTAATTGAGTGGTCTGCTTGTATTCTTGATTGCTAGAATGATATTTAATAACCCTTTCGAAATTATCTTTGAATGGAATTTTATAGGGATCTATTGGTCATGGGTTAGATGAAACCAAACTAGGCCAACATAGTAAACAAGAAGAATTAGGAGAAAATGGTAACCTAGGCTCAAAATATGATTGTATAGGAGTGTTTAACAGGTGACACCTTAGGGTCCAGTGCTATAGTCCAACTTTGGCACTATTATCTTGAGTAGACAAAAATTAAGGGATGTATTATTCATGAAGAGAGGATCTTAGCTCAACTAGGGTCAAGTCTGGAAGGCCATGGATGATTGGGAATCAGTGAAAGTAATCCTGAGAGGGTCATGAGAGTAAGAAAGAGGGACCTAAGGATTGGGTGTCATTATCCATTTTTTGCATTTTATATGACTACATTATCCCCCCTTTATTCTAGTGATGTAGTAAAGTGAAATACTAGGATAAAGGAAAATAAAAATCATACCTAAACTTACCTACAAAGGTGAAGTCCATGAAGCTTGTGTGATGATAATTAATGTTGGATAGTGCATAGAGAGTATGTTGTGTAAGTGTGAACCTGTAAAATGAAAATAAAGAGTAGATCAATTCTTATTTTATGAAATATAAAATAAGAACATATAAAGCTGGGTAAGAGAGATGAAGAGGAAGGAATGAATACACATCATCAGTTACACAAACTAATATAAAACCTATTGTGATACTGAATAAGTTTGAGTAATGCTAGATGTGTCAGATGATGTTATACCAAAATTTATATCATGAATAGAGCTAAGTGATCAATTCCCTAAAAAGTGGATCAAGAATACAAAGGCTAACCCTTTGGCTCCATCATCACCTACTAAGTGAAGCTATATGATCATGAATGTGATAATCAATGTCTAGACTATGTGTCTAATCCCTCTAAATAGGTGGCTCAAAAATGTAAAGGCTGACCCTTTGGCTCCATCATTGCCTAATGAAATGAAGCTATAAATTGATATTGGTATGAATAAGTATGTTGTATGAGATGGCTCTTGAAGCCCATGAATTTTATAATATTCTAACAATGTGATGTGGATATCCAAATATGTGCTAAAAAATAGGCCAATGTTGGCCAGCTTAGAAAATATGGATATTAGGCTTATATTAAAGCTAATCCAAAATTAAAAATTTGGCTTATGTGGAAGCCACTCGAGAACTTAGGTACTCAAGAATGTGGAGGTTAGGCTTATATGAAAGATACTCTGAAATGATGTCAACCAACTATAGATGGAATAAGGCATGCAACTACTAAGAATTCTTAGGTAATGCTTTATAAAAACTAAAAGAAAAGAAACAAAAGTTCTATGTAATTTATCCCCAATTACTGGTGTCTAAAACATGGATTCTAATGTGGAATTTATACCAACTACCATAACTAAAATTGGAAGTGAGGCCAATCATGCCATGCATGATGCCCCCTATGTTATAATTCTTTGAGAAAACTATAGTAAAAACTATTGATCTAAATTGGTCTGATTGTGCAAAACTATAGGTGAACCTATCTTTCTGCCTGCTTCTAGAAAACTTGCTTTTTCTACTATTTAGCTAGGAGCACTATAAATAGGACACCTTATTGTCTAGTGTTGTAGTCTAGCCTTAGTGTTATTTTCATTAGCTAAAACTAATCACTATTCTAGAAGCTTGACTATCTCTCTAGTCTATTCTGAGTGGTTTAATGACTAGTTATTGTTTTGGTTGTTCTAAAACTAGATTTTTTTAATTGATAAAAGCTATGATCTCTATATAAAAATCCCTATTTATTTCCCCATATTTTGAGGGTAAGAATAAGTACCCTGCAATGACTACCCTCATAAGAAGAAGCCCTACAAGTGTGTTGAGCTAGAAATATACATGATATATCAATGATAATCAATAAGATATCTCAAGATATAACATGGTTTGAATTGATAGATTGTTAGATCAACAGGGGTATGCCTAGATAGATATAACAATGTAGTAACATGTGTCATGTACTAAAATATAAGTTAAAGTGTTAGTTGTTAGTTATTATTTGGAGGGATAGATCATGATGTTTGTCATGGCATCCAAGAAACTAGGAAAATGCATGATAAGGATCATGGCATTACAACAATTGAAGATGTGATTAAGCAAAAAAGCACTCAAAGCATGAAGTAAGAAGCATAAAAGGGTGACCAAGGGGCCATACAAATAAGGGACATGGGAAAATGTCACTCAAACTAAAAATTAAACATATAAGGCATGTTCAAATGCCACATATACATACACGTGGAGCAAGAAAAGTTGGCACAAGGGAAATATGCACATAGAAGAGTACAATCAAAGGACTTTGGAAAATTTCCTAAGGAACACACATGAATAGGGAAAAAGACATTGGAAAATGTCCTAAGACACATAGGAGATAAGCAAGAATTAGAAATACAATCCAACAAGCTACACTAAGCAAGAAGAGAAGGCATGTAATAAATAGAAAGATAGAATCACATATAATTAATCAAAGCAAGAGTGAATGTATGAAAGACATGTGTAGTATAAGAATATGTATATGCTAAGAGATACACAAGTGTTAGATACTAGTGAAATGTTCATATAGTAATCTATGTAATCTAGTAAGTAATATACATCAACATGGTAATCTATGTAATCAAACCAAAGTGTTACAATGGACTGCTACTGCGCGCACTGGGAATTTGAATGCTAATGGGCATGCTGGGTGCATCCCCAGTGGGTGTGTTGGGCGCAGCCCCAGAGTTTGATCTTGCAAGTTTGCAAATAGCTCTTCTAGAGTTGGAATTTGTTGGGTTGTGGGTACATGGGAAACTGGTGGAGGAGAATCTAGCAGGAGGGACTGACACTGGGGGAATTGGAGGAGGGGTTGAGAAGAATATTGGATTAAATTTTGTGGTTGATGCAAAAAATGGAAAATCTTTTAGCAGAAATAACCTTTTTTGTGGATCTCGTGGTTGTCAATTGGGGCAGGAGGTTGAGACAGAGAAAAGCAAAGGTGACTTTAAAATGGAAAAATCCTCAGAGGAGTTGAAGGCAGGGTATTCAGAACAAAAGACGTGGTCATCCCTGTTTGGTAAGAAACCCACTGGTAAATCCCCTTTCCTGCCAGTGACTGCAAAATCATGTTGGGAGAAAGGTGAGTATGAAGTTTTTATTCCAGATCCTTTAATAGATTTATCTATGTCCTCTATGAATTTCACCTTAGTAGGTAAATTTTTAGGAGCAAGACCAGATCTAGAATCTCTGACAAAAATGGTCAAAAGGAAATGGATCATTCGTGGAGAGAGTTATTGCACCTATGTTGTATGGTTTCTATTCTTTTACCTTCAACTGTAAACAAGACCTAAAGATGGTCCTAGGTGGAGGACCATGGACGTTTGGAAAATGTTCTCTTACTATAAAAAAATGGGAGTTGAATATGGATTTCTCAGACTCTTTTTTCTTATCAACTCCAATCTAGACTCCCTTTAGAGTACTAGCATGAGGACATTTTTAAAGGAATAGCCAGTTCTTTTGGGGAGTTTGTGGCTTTGGACAAGGCTACGGCAACCAGAACCAAACATCAAACTGCCAGGATGTATGTTAAAGTGGTAGATTTAAATAAGCTCCCAGAAAAAGTGGATCTAATTTCCAAGATTGGTAAAAAATCTGAAGGAATTTTTTTTGAAGATTTACCCAACTCTTGCTATGCTTGCAAGAAACAGGGGCATTGGGTAAAAAATTGTCCATCCAGAAGCAAAATTCATTTTAATAGTGTTTTGGATGGGAAAAAGTCCACGGTCCAGCTAAAGAAAGTTTGGAAACCCAAAGAGGATCAGGGACAAGAACAAAAGGATAATGAAGAAACTAAAGATCTAAATGTTGAGGAGGGTAAAGAGTTGTCTTCTGAAGATCCTAAAGACCCATTTCCTGAGGCAGATACTGATATCTCTCTTGAGAAAGAAAATTCTGAGATAGGAGGGAAGGGATGGCAATCAGAAACCACATTACCTACACAAAGCAAAGAAGATTTGATAGATTTATCAAAGCAAATCATTCTATACCAAAGGGTAGAGGATCGATGGAGAGAGGCAGAAGGCAAAGTAGTGCTTGAGGAAGGAGAAATCTTGGCTGAAACTAGAAATAAATTAGAGGAGAGAGTTCCTCTTCTTTCTCATCCAATGGAGATTCAGGTTGATAATGAATTGCCTTTGGAAGAGCTTCCTGTGAATGTTAAAGGAGAAAATTTAAATCATTTTCCAAACCAAAGGAAAAGGGCTGAAAAGAAGACAAACACTAAGGGAATAGAAACCAGAAGTAGCAAAAAGGACCAGGAAATGAAGGCAAAAAACCTTGCTTCTATTCTGGATAAATCTGGAAAAAGAGGAGCAAATTTCAAAAGTGAAATCAGATGTTGGCTGTCCAGACAAACCCAGAAGAAAACCCATAAGGAAAATCAAAGAGCTAGAAAGCAAGCAAAATATAGCTGATGGAAGGCAGGCAACAATTCTAGATTTTATCCCTAAAAAATAGTTATTAAATTATTATTTGGAAATTAGAGGGCTGAATGTAATCTGAATTTTGAGGTTGTCCTTGTATAACCTTAGGTTGTTGCTACTTTTTAGTGAGATTCAGGAATGCTTCTCTTGGTGCATGTTAACGCTTTATCTTTCTTGCTTCTGTAATAGGGTTTTGGGGCCCCTTCAAAACCTATTTTTACCTTAATCTAAAACTTGGAATGTGTAGTGTAGGAATGACATAACCTGGATGGTGTAGTCATGTAGAAGATGCCCCCAATGGGTATGTATATCGATGTGTGTCTTGAATGTAGATGTAGGATTCATCCTCAATGGGTAGAGTGAAGCAATCAAAGAGCTAGATATCACTACACATACTCAAACAAGATCAAGTGAAGCATGGTAATGTAGATAAATTGACATACAATATCATGAAATAGAAAATGTAATTCCTATCATAGTTTTAGTAGTGTAAAACATGGATGATGCATATAATCAAAATGTTTTTTGGTGTTTTGACATTTTTGAATGTTTTTAGATTTTTTAAATGTTATATTATTATTATTGTATTTTTTCATTCTGTATTTTTTTTGTGTTTTGAAATATTTGAGCTATGTATAATCAATCATGAAGAGACTATGTACAAGAAAAAATTGAGAAACTATGTACAAGTAGGTAAAAAGAAACTATGTACAAGTGAGGTTGAGGAGAGATGATACTAACCGATGAGTCTCATAAGAGACTCCTTATCATGTTGTCTTATATCAAGAAGAAGGATCATGCATGATCATGAAACATGATGGAAATGTTAAGACTATGGCACTAAAATTTGTATTGTTGTAAATGTTATAAAATCTCTATATTGAAAACCAACTGTGTGGTCCCTCTATAACTCTAAAAAGTGGATACAACTATAGGGATCCTGGGGACCCATCTCAAAGTATGAAAATCTCTTTGAACATGTGTTATATGTGTAGATACATGAAATCTCAATGATACTATTCTAGGTGTGAATATTGTAGATGGAAGCTATATATAATCCTAAATCTATGGAGGTGTATGAACTCTCTGTGCTAGAATGAAGGTCTTCACTATGGCTGAATCTGGATTGAAGGAAGAACTACAATAGGTGGAGGAGCTAGAACTAGATGGTAAGGGGTGATAAACTAAGTGACAAAGACATAACCATGGGTGTAATCAACCTACCTCTCTTCATAAACTTGGGTGATAATATGTACCACATAATCTACTATAGGCATAGAGCTAGTAGTAGGTATAGGATAAAATTTAGATGAACCAAGTTTGAAGAGAGGAGGGATAGATATAACCAATAGTATTTTCTTGTGTCTAGTAGTGATAGGGAGATACTTAAAGGTATCCAAATAATTAGATACTTATAAGTAGAAATCATCTATAAAAATATGATTATAAATAACATTCCACATGATAGATAGAAAACAAGGGATAAAGAGCATGGAATTATGCATTAATGCATAGAAAAATTTGACTTGAATTATGATATTTCTAATGTGTTTAGCATGTTAAACTTGAAAAAATTTCATCACAAGAGACAGAGAGAGAAATTATGCAATAGAGATCATAACATTTTGTACAAATACATTTAGAACTTTGATATGTGATATGACATTTCTAATGTGTTTAGCATGATAAACTTGAAAAAAATTCCACATGAGAGATAGAAAACAAAGGGTTGAGAGAATGGATTTGTTCATAAAGGCATAGAAACTTATGACATGTAACATAATATTTTGAATGCATTTGGAATGATAAACTTTAAAAAATTTCCACATGAGAAATAGAAAGTAAAGGGTAAAGATCATGAATTTTTATGTAAAGGCATATAAGCTTTTGACATGTAACATAACATTTCAAATTTTTTTTACCAAAATGGAGTTTGTAATTATTTTTTATGAGCAAAAGAGAATATGCAAAAATAATTTTGAAATTTTGTGCATTTTTGGCAATGAATTTTGTAATATCATCTCATATAATGAAACATAAGCATGAAATGCAAAGGATGAATCTTTGTACTAACATATGATAGACTTCATCATTCATGTACATGATAGGGAAAACTATGGTTTTATTTTTATTTGCAAGAAAAATAAGAAAACTTTGTACATAAGTGAGAATCATTTTTGCAATTTGATTATGGATGTAAGGTGATACCTCAAGAAGCAAATATGTGCTAGTATATGCAACTAGAGATTTGACAATAATATTTTTGAAAAATACTATGAATTTTTGAAATTTAAATTGAATTTATGAGTTAAGTATGAAAGTAAAAATTCAAACATTTATGGGATAAAGTTTGATTTAATGGGACCTAGTAGATGCAACTAGGGTTTTGAGATTTGATTTTTGAAATGACTATGAATTGTTGAAATTTAAAGTCAATTTCTAATTTTAATATGTAACTAAAACTACTTGATGCAACTATGGTTTCAAATAAAATTATTTTTAATATTACTATTGATTTTGAAAATTGAATCAAATTTTTGATTTAGATAAGCAAGTAAAAAATCAAGAAATTATTGGATTAATACTAGAAATTACTGGGACCTAGTTTATACAACTAGGGTTTAAAATAAAATTATTTTAAAATTTACTACTAAATTTTAAAA